>JAGKTI010009306.1:6307-31295 GCA_018397915.1 Birgus latro | reverse complement strand
GGGGCTGGAGTTAGCTCGGTTGCTAGGGTGAGAAGTGGTTGGAAGAAGTTCAGGGAGCTGTTGCCTCTCCTGACATTGAGAGGACTCTCCTTACGTGCTAAGGGGTCTTTGTATGCAGCATGTGTTAGGAGTGTGATGCTGTTTGGTACTGAGACCTGGGCAGTAAAGGAAGAGGATATTCGCAGGTTTAAACGTACAGAAATGACAATGATTAGGTGGATGTGCAGTGCGTCCCTGCGTGCAAGGCCTGGGGGGGTTGGGTTTAAGGGGTCTTTGTATGCAGCATGTGTTAGGAGTGTGCGTCCCTGCGTGCAAGGCCTGGGGGGGTTGGGTTTACAATGGAAGAGTTGAGAGGTAGGATGAGACTGGAGTGTATTGGTGTTGTGATGAGGAGAGGTAGGCTGAGGTGGTTTGGACATGTGGAGAGATGGGGGATGATAATTGGGTACAGAGGGTGAGAGGTGTTAATATTGGGGGAGGGGTAGACCGAGAAAGACATGGGACGAGGTCATTAAGTGTGACTTAAGGGTTATGGGACTGAACAGAGAGGCTGCCAGGGATCAAGCAGTGTGGAGAGCTGCCATTAGGTGACCAAGGCCGACGCATGCAAGCATGTTGGAGCCTTCAAAAATGAAACGAAACGATTCATGACATGCAGTAAGGTAGTATGTTGATTATAAATTTGATGGTATGATCATGTGCTTATTATTTTTGTGATCTGAAACTCTGAATTGGGGGACTGCAGACTGAAGGTGCTCTTCTCTTGCAGTCCACTATACTTTAAAGGGACAGGGAAGGAGCAGGAGAATGTTTGTATAACCAAGCAGTGAAACTATCAATTGATATCAGTGCCACCATATACAGAATGTAAAGCCATTTTTCTCCAGCTTCATAGTCATGTGGAGAGACTTGATGTAGGATAGTGAAACTGCCATGTGAATATATATGAAGATGGGCGAAGATCCGGCAAACCAAGAGGAAGGTGGATGGATGTGGTAAATGAGTGTTTGTGGGAGTGAAATATGGAAGTTGGCAAAGCTGAACAACTGACAAGGATTAAAGTGGGTGGATGAGGTAGGCTATGTACAGTCACATAGAAAGGTATCCTTACCCAGGGGGTCATTGGATATGAAAAGGAACACTACGATGACTGCTGTCTCGGAAGGGTTGGTTTGGAAGATGTATTTGCTACTAAGGACAGTAGTTATCCTTTGTCTTGACTTTCTAGGAGCTACAGTCAGGTAATCATTATTTTACTTGCATGAAAATACTATATTACATAGAGTACTTGAAGCACTATAAGAATGATGGCAGTTACTTTGTGGAAGGAGCTGCCATGTAGGAATCAATGGTTGCCATACAGCAATAACCCAAAGAAACAGTGATATATATCATGTAGATTGTAGTAGATACAAATATCGTATCCTTGGTGTATTAAACGTAACATCTAGGTCCCTGGAAAAACACTTGCAGCAGTCATGAACCACCTTATTCATAAACCACCACTCATGACTGTAAATATGATAATTATAATATGTTTGACAAAGGCTTCTAGCACCACCTCTGAGAATAAACACATGTCCATACTCCTATTTATCATAAGAACTATGTCTGAGGAGGGTTCCCAGGTGTTTCAGGAATTGTTACACAGTGCATGGCGTGCTTCGGATTCTGTATGGATGCATTATGTCATGGTCATGTCATTTACATTTATACAGTGTGTATGCATCCATATCAGTGAATTTATTATGTCAAATAGCAGGAAGTACCTCCTTCATCCCATGTAAAAACATCTATCTATCTATCTATTGCCTGACGCCATAATCCCGTAAGGGGTGGCCATTTGACTCTGAGTTATTTGTTTTACGGGGAGGGGCACTAACCCTCCACCAACCCACTTGTTGATACGTAGGGAGCACGTATGGTTTGGCTATATGGTTACCACCCAGCGTTGTAAATGGTTTCTTGGCTTACAGGAAACCAGTTGGCTTGTCACTCAATGTAAAGCCACCTGTAAAGGAAAGAAAAGCAATAAGAAGTGACAGGAAAAATGGGAGAAACAGGAAGAGAGGAGGGCAGGCACAGAAAAATAATAATAAAGGGTGAGGAAGAAGTAGGCAGCACTACATCAAGTGAGTGGATGATGGTCGCCACCACCTACCATACATAATTAGTGGATATTCAAGGTTATCAACAGTTTCCATCTGGCCCTTGCCTGTGTTTTCATTGTCATCGTTTTTTGTGTCGTATTGCACAACATCGTATGGATACTTTTCTGTGCAACTGTACATAGAAGCACATGACAAGGGTTTAACACTCCTATTTAACTTAATAGTTAACAGAATTGCTTCATCAGACATGTGTATGTGAAGTGCAGGTATCGTGAAGAATGCTGTAAGAAATACCCTATGTGCAAATGGTTATGCTTGTGAAATGGAACAAAAATTCTGGAGGGTTTAATTGATGTGGACTCATTGTAGTGCTGCTCTTGGGTGTCTCCCCTTTCCTCTCCTCCATCTTTCTTTCCTTCCATCCTCTTTTGTCTTTCTTTCCTTCATTCTTTCCTCATCCTTCTGCCTGTGGGTGACTTTACATTCCCTCTTCTGTCTTTCTTTCATTCGTTCTTTCCTCTTCCCTCTGCCTGTAGGTGACTCTACACTGTGTGACAAGCCAAATGGTTTCCTGTACACCAGGAAACTATTTACTATGCTGGGTGGTAATCATATAACCAAATTATGGCACCTAGTGGTTTAGTGGGTAATTAAGGTGCTCCAATTGGATTGAGCCGGTGAAGGTTTATATCCAAGGGGTGATTGGGGTTTATTGTTCACGTAATGCCACTCAGGGATGCATGAGGCTGGTCACTCTCATCTTAAATGTCAGGACCAACTTGACTAGCCCCGGGCTCCTACGCTTCTCTGTGGGGCGACACAGGATTAGATGATGGATGGATGGATAGTGAATGATTTTGTGACCCATTTCATTCCATGATTCTGGATACTGTCACACACCATCTTGAGATGAGAATAAGGTTAGACTGATGATAATGATTATTTTGTTGTCCAATATTTTCAGAATTACTGCTGCTGTAGATCATATTCATGTTAGACTTATATTTTGTACTGTACCCTAGATTCTGGACAGCGATGATCCCTTCGAGGTAATCAAATGCTCAGGGTGGCCCAGCACAGCTAGACGACCTGCTGGGATCCCCAGAGCCAACATCACTCCATTCATTACCACTGCAGTCATACTGACTTCTGACACTACCTCCACCACATCTGTCACATCACATGCCACCCACCCTTATTCCTGTAACCAGATATCCACATCTCATGAGGCTCGTCAGATGACTAAGCATCAACAGGACAAGAGATATCACAAGAGCAGGACAAACAAGAAAAAGGTTAGAGGTGTTTACTTTTTTTCTGAGTGAGTGTTTTCTTGTTATTCTTTTACTAGAATATCTAATTTTTAAAGCAAAATAAGGAAGCCTCCTGAGTGGATGGACCCAGGTTAACAACAAAGGATTGACAAAAGAAATCATTTAGGAGAACAGTTTAGTATGAAAGACTGGATGCGTGTTGACTCAAGCTTGGTTACAAATACATTACTAATCAGGGGAAGTTTTATGGTACAGTACCTTGAAAGCAGACTATCTCCTTAAGAGTGGTCGTGGTCATAAACAGTGCTCATAAGCAGGACACTTCTCCATTGATACAGTGAATTAATCCTCGGCTGAATCTTGATACACCTACTGTATAAGCAATGCTTCTCTTCAAACAGTGCTTATCTGACCTCTTACCCTTTACTATGGCTAAGAGAAGACTGTTTTTGCTGGGTTGCTCTAGCATATTGTGTAAACAGACTTTTGCTCAGAAATGAAGAGTGGCATCTAGTATCAGTGGACCTCCCAAAATGATGACTCAGGATTTGGATAATGTTATAAAAGTAGAAAACTGAATGGAATTTGAGGTGTTCTGTAGGTACAAAATGTATGTAGACTGGAAGTAATGGATAGAGTGAGGGAGAATGGTTTGAGTGTATGTGCTTCACCATTATAATTTAAGAACATGTCTAGAAGTAGGGTTTCATGAACTGTTTAGCAGTGATTTTGAACTTTTCTGACTAATAGGTTGTGAGAAAAATTATAAAAATATGATGAATGACATCTTAGTCTGCAGCCTGTGATTTGTCTTTTGTGGTCCTGGGAGAGAATTTAGAGTTGATGATTGTTTCAGTTTGTGCCTTTTAGCTATGAAGCATATTCCTTGAAATTTTCACTTCTGTGACAGTTACATAAATCTGATGCATCCTCACAAAATGGACCCTGAATATCTGACCCCGCTGATGCTACATAATCCCTAAGGTTAACCCTTTAAATATAGTGGCATCATATCATACCTGTACTGGCAGAAGCTTGATGCCTTCATTCCACTTAGGAGAAACCTCTCTGACTGAAAGCATTAATGAGATATCTTCTGATTTAGTAAATCTGATGGAGGTGTAATCTTTCCTTAGGTACAAATGAATCCAGTGCCTCAGATGAAGACCTACAGCTGCATCAGCCCACGTTTCAGTAGGATGCCCAAGAACTAGCAGTTTTACTAACCTTGATAGCTAGGTTCATCTGGGTCCCATATACAGTACAGTGAAGTTTGTTTAATTATGAGAGCAAGTACTGGAATCTGTAAGGATGCTGCATTTTGTTTTTTAGGGCTGCATTTTTGTATACCATACACTTTTCTTTGTCACTTTCCAGCTAAAAAGTGTCCTTTTAAAAAATCAGAAAGTATTGTTATGTTTCTGTCTGTAATTATTCATTTATAATTTTTAAACTAATGTTCATTTCTTTAACACCTTGTGGTCTAATGGTACAGTACCAGTTGGAGTGATAATCTTGCCATGCACACAAGGATTTAAATCTCCCAGACCTGATGGCAATTTTTTCTTTCATATGGTCCTGCAAGGAGCGTAGGTCATTTTTCACACACATTGAAGGAAGCTTGTTCATTGGGATTGGCTGTTACCATTTTAATTTTTTTCTTATCTGTTTTGTATCTGGAAAATTTCAGTTATTATACTTGTTCTTAGTTCTCCTCACATTCCTACTTTCTGTTTCCTATTCTTGACTCCTCCTCACCCTGTCCTTCGGTAGTAAAAAGATCACGATGGTAATGTTGAGCCATCTTTTTTTTTTTTTCTTTATTAAAAAAAAATCTTTTATTTGATTATTATTACTATTTCATTTTTTTTTAAGGAGCCAGTTATGTTATGTTCACCTACAATGAGCAGAGAGGAGCTGCATAGAAGCTTAGTCTTCCTTTGCATTATGTAATAGGCTTGGTTATACACCAGTTCAATACTGTAACCGGTAATGAGAATACAGTATTGATATTCCAAACGATTATCCAACTATCTTTGCATCTTTAATACAGTTCTATATTTCCCAGTCAGGAATATGGAGACCTGGGGCTAGGCTCCTCAGTAAAGTCATTTAAGGGGAGAGTGCCCAGTCACTAACTCCCGAGTAGCATTACATGATCAGCAAACTCCAACAAGATTCAGCCTTTTATGTGCCATATCTAACTGGAGCACATTAACTCACTAAATCACTAGGTGTCCATTTGATAGTTGTATTTTTCATCCATCCATCATAGTAAAAGGTTTCCCAAAGAGTATAAGGACATTTCAAGTTATTTTGTAAGTAGAGACTCATCATATTTTGAAATTTTATTTCAGTAGTATTGGTTTTAAAAGTGCTATTGATGTTCAGATAAATTTTTTTATACCTGTAATTGGTTAGTGGTGTATTTCTTAATTAAAAATTATGTGCTGTTATTTTTTCATAAAGTAAAATCTGTAATTGAGCCTCTGTTATTATTATTATTATTATTATTTTCATAGTTGAAAAATGGGCAGGCAGCAGTTGTTTTTGAAGTGTATGCAGAGATGATTAAGTGCAATGGAGAGAATGGAAATCTGTAAGAAAGTTTCGATGAGTGAAATTGTACCACTAGAGTCGAAGAAAGTTGTAATAGTACCCCTGTACAAGAGTAAAGGTGATCAAAGTGAGTGTGAAAACTGTGGTGGTACAAGTCTGTTTAGTGTTACAAGAATTATTTAAGGAATTACTGTAACCACTGCACCCCATCCAACCATGCTTCTACCCCAATGCAACCCACCTGACCCCACTCCTAACCCACTGCACCCCACCCAACCATGCTTCTACCCCAATGCACTGGACCCAACCCCACTTCTAGCGCACTGCACGCCACCCAGCCCCGGTCCTACCCCACTGCACCCCAGTCAACCCCTCTCTGTCCCCACTGTACCACACCCAATCATGCTCCTAACCCACTGCACCCAACCCAACTCTTCTCCTCCTAACCCACTGCACCCAACCCAACTCTTCTCCTACTTGACTGTGCTCCACCCAACATTGCCATTACCCCATTGCACCCCATCAAACTCCTCTTTTACCCCATTGCAACTCACCCAACAGTGCCATTAACTTACTACACTCCAGCAATACTTTAACACTAGAAGGCGTTACTAGTCACAGAGAAGTGCTATGGAAAGGTTGTAGGACTGTAGTATTGTCTCGCTCTGCCACTAAGCTGCGAGAAATGAGATACAAAATAACGAAAAATTGTGCTTGGTTAATCTATAGATATGACTCATCATTCGAGTGGGAGAAATAGCAACTTTAGTCCAAGTTAGAGTAAAAAGAGCAGTGTCATCAGCTTGACCTCTTCCCTTCACATCAGTGCACCATCTTATGCGTGGAATGCGAGAATTCCAGGCTATTCAGAATGAGGACACATATCTAATTTTTGGAACTGGAGAGGTTACATATAAATTTCACTGAGCCCTTCATTACAATAAGGCTACCTGAAGGTGAAGAAAATCATCTGGAGGTATCAAAAATAAAATATAAAACATCTACATGATATAAAAACATCTGGCCACCAACAAGACTGGACTCATGGTGTCTAGAACACAGTGCATTGCTGACATCATTTTCTACGCTTGCACTTTGCTAGTTTCAGATGATTTCAGGTAGCTTAAGAAAACTCTCTCAGGATGATTGGATAGAAACAATCTTCAGTAATCCCCAGACTGAGAGTGTCTCTTTGTTCAAGCTAATATCACATCCCACCCAACCGCACTGCAACCAACCCCGCTTCTACCCCACAGCACCCCACCCAACACTGCCATTACCCCACTGCATCCCATCGGACACTTCTTCTACCCCATTGCAACCCAACCAACAACACCACTTACTTTTTTTTTTTATGTGTCCGACTCTGGGCTTTACAGCCTGCTATCAAGGCCCAGCCGCCCTCCTACATACCATACACCTCTACGTGTCACCACTTCGGCGCTAACACCCACCGTCCATATTGAATACATGCTAGGGCTGTCTCATACAGGACTGGTGTATTGGTATTAGCGGGGTATTTTTACGACATGTCGGCGGGTCTTCTGGTAGATCAGTAAAGCCTGATTTAATGAAATTCAAATCCTTAAACTGTTCCCTGCCCCAGCGAGGATTCGAACCTGGGTCCGTCGGGACTGCAAGCCAACTCTCTACCGATCGAGCTACCGCCTCCCCTCACTGCACCTCACCCAACACCATTCATCCCTTACTGTACCCCACCCAGCACCACTCATCCCTCACTGCACCTCACCCAACACCACTCATCCCTTACTGTACCCCACCCAGCACCACTCATCCCTTACTACACCTCACCCAACACCACTCATCCCTCACTGTACGCCACCCAAAACCACTCATTTCTCTCTGTACCTCACCCAACACTGCTCATCCCTCACTGTACCCCATCCAACACCACACATCCCTCACTGTGCCCCACCCAACACCACTCATCCCTCACTGTACTCCACCCACCACCACTCCAACCCCATTTCACCCCACCCACCACCACTCCAACCCCATTTCACCCCACCCAAACCTGCTCCTACCCCATTGCACCCCACCCAATCCCAATCCTACCCCACTATATTCCACTCATCCCCACTCATACCACACTGCACCCCACCCAACCTCATTCCTGCCTCACTGCATCCCACCCAACCCTGCTCCTACCCCACTACACCCCACCCAATCCCAGTCCTACCCCACTGCACCTCAACTAGCTCTGACCCACACCCACCGCACTTGGCCTAATACTGATTCCACCCCACTGCACCCCATCCAGTCCTGCTCATACCACACTGCACCCCACCCAACCCCAGATCCTACCCTACTACTCTGCAACTAGCCCTGACCCTACCCCAGTACACTCTACCCAACTCCAATACTATTCCACTGCACCCCACCCAACAATGATCCTACCCTACTGACCCCACCCTACCCCAGTCCTACTCCACTGCACTCCATCTAACCATTCTTCTACCCCACTGCATCCCACCCAACTCTGCCCCTACCCTACTGTACCCCGCCCAACTCCACACCTACCCCACTGTACCTATACATACACCCAGACCCCCTTAGCAAGCATGCACCAGACCTTTGAGCAGCTGGCTGCTATGCAATTCCAGATTCAGCACAATCCCCCCCCTCCCTTCAAAAAGTCTGGCTACAGGCCTGAACTCAACCTTGATGTGATCTAATTTAATGTTTAATAGAGTAGACCCAAACCAAACCTATCAAAGTACATACAGTTAACACACACAGCCAACATTGTTATACCTCAGTAGCACCCTTTAGTAACACCAGAATCAAGCCAGTGACCAATATGAATAACTAAACTGAAGCAAATGCATTTTTGGAAATGACCATAATTTGACTTTTACGCAGTGTTTATTAAGGATTTTTTCTTCATTGATATTGTAGACAGGCTTTCATGTAAATATCTGTTGATGCCTGGGTCAAATGTTCGGTGGATGGGGGGCAAGTCCTTTTTTGTATTTAAACTTTAATGTATGAAAGTAAGGCAACTGTGGTTAATACAAAACAAACAGCCACCATCTTCATAGCCATTGCTGTCACCACTACCACCAACACCACCACAGCTACTACCACCACCATCATCTTGGACAATTATTTTCAGCCAAAGATATACACATATTTTTTTTTTTTAAATGGGGGGCTTAGATATGGCCTTAATTTCCTACTTCATTACTAAAGCCTTTTCCTAAGTTGAAAAAAATTATCTGAATATACGAGCGATAATAATAATAATAATTCATTCATCATTCATTCATTATCCAATCCTATGTCGCCCCACTGAGAAGCGTAGTAATAATAATACAAAGAAACTGGTGGTAGAGTTTAAAGACCTTTATATAAGACTTCCAGGTTGCATCGATGATCTACAGATACCCGGACTGAGTGTGCCATTGCCCCCCTGGAGACATCAACGTGCCTTCAAGGGCGTGGAGATGAGTGTGACACCCCCTCCGCCTGCACCATCTGCATGGCCCCATTCTCTTGCATCAACACATGGAGATCCTACCACTGCGAGTTAGCTAAAGAAATGAGAGAGACACACACATGCACAAGGAAGGCAAAACAAAGAGAGAAGTCATTGTTGGTTTGGCTCTGTGCTATAATTTAATTTTTTTTTTTTTATACGAAAAAGAAGGAACAGAGGATGAAATAGCTAAAAAAAAAAACTTGTCCCTTTAGGTTTGTTTGAAATACTGAAGCCAACTTATTATCCCTTTATATCATCCAAAATATATTGATTTGCATTTTGCATCTTTATTAATGTACCGTATAATAATATACCCTGAGTCTAACTTTCATTGTTGTTGTTGTGTTCAGAATTTCCAAAAATACTGAAACATTTAGACTAGTGGTTCTTAACCTTTTTACTACCACACCCCCTCTAGTAGTTGGTCCTTCCCTCCACGCATCTTCAAACAAACTGATAAAATTCCCTCCCAGATTTTAAGGGAAAAAAAAAAAAAAGGGGGTGTTTTTAGTCTTTTCACTGAGTATGAATTCTGTGCAAACAATATACTCAGCATATTTAATAAAGTTACTTTCTTATTAATTTAATGAGATATATACTTGACACTGCTTCTTAGCTACCAGATCTTGAATGCGTGGTCAAATGCCAGAGGGTGCACAACGTAAGTCCCTTTCAGCATTCAGCCGGTTTCTGTACTTGGTCTTGACAGTAACGAGCATGGAAAATGCAGCTTCACAAAGATACGTGGATCCAAACATTGTCAGAATCTGAAGAGCCTGATGTGAGATCAGAGGGTAAACAGGAAGGTACTTGACCACAACGTCTCAAGATTCAGTTCTTTGAAGTCTTCCTCAGCTGAGGAGCTGAAATACTCAAGAAACTCCCCTTGCACTTCATCCGAAACATCAGCTACTTTACATTGAAAGGTGTTCCTAATGAATTTCCAGGCTTCACGCTTCTCATCTGTATCTCAGACATATCTCATGAATTGTGCTTTCAAGTCAGCGAGATGAGTGTTTTATTTATTTTTTTTTAAACTCAGAATCAAGGTACCTGTGAATGAGAGCAGAATCCAAGTTACTAAAACTGGCTGTCCATCCTGAGTTCGACACTTCCAGAGGTCGAGTTTGAACATGAAGGTTCGAATGGTGTCATGGTGCATGATGATGCTGAGGTTTTTCCCTTGTAGTTTAAGTTTGATTGCATTCAGCTCTTTGAAAATGTCCATCAGTTAGGCTAGAGATTGCAGAAAGCCTTCAGACTGGAACTTGTCATGGAGATCTGCCTTCTGCTGTGAATCTGGAAATATTGCTACTTCTCGTAATACATAAAGCCGTCCAAGCATGTTTTGTATTTCATTCATAATCTTCTTGATATTAGCCACGCTCTTGTTAAGAGATTTACAGATATAATTAGAGAAATTCCTACTTTTTCCCCTGGGCTCGCACCCCCTCTGAAATTTACTCGCCCCCCAGGTTAAGAACCTCTGATCTAGACAAACCACTCACTTTCATTTTTTTTTTTTTTTTTTTTCCCCTCCCTTTATGTCTGTGTTATTTTTTTTTTTTTTTTAAATACGAGTAGTTCTGGTTCGTATAGCTTTATATCGTATTTATGGAAGCAATTTCCCATACAGTATCAATATTGTTATGCTGCGTGTGTAAGGGTGCGACCTCTTGTACCTTAGACACGGAGCCTGGAGCGAGGTTCTCTTTCTAGATCAGGTTGGGCTCTTATAAGGCATTTAGTGGGAACAGGGCATAAAACTCAGGGCAACGAACCTTACACGTATGTTACCATAAATTACAGCACTGCTACGATATACATAGCACACTTTACAAGAAAATAATATTACACACAGATAGACAGGGCCGGTGGGCTCAGCGACGGGAGAGTGTGACTGGGGCTTGCTGTAGGGTGAGGCCTGATGGTAGTGGAGGGGCCCAGGCCAGAGGCCTGCATCGAGAGGCCTTGGGTCGTCGGGGCGTCTGGGGGCCTTTGTCAGGAGGCCGGCCTGTTGGTGTCTCGTCTGGGAGTGGTCTGAGGGCCGTGATAGGAAGATGCCCTTCCTCAGGGGTATGGGGGCTCGGGCCTAGGAGCTGGGCCAAGAATAAAATATAAAAATAAAAGAATATAAATAAGTGTAGCAAACTTGTTAAGATCAGTGTTTCGAACCCTCCATTTTCGTGTTCGCCCTCTCCTTCGAATTCTCTAAATTCCTCAACCCGCCCAATCTGTCTCATTCCGCTCCAGATTATTTTATAAAAGATTTCTTGAAATTTAAAGGTTAATGAAGGCTGTATCTAAATCATAGTCAAAATATCTCTCCCGCTCTATAGCAAGTTGTGTAGAGATAGCAAAAAATAATATATAGAAGAAATAAGAGCAAAAAACTTGTGACTATCGGCGGTTCGAACTCTCCGTTCCCATGTTCATCATCTGCTTCGAATCTCTGAACCCTTGAACTCGCCCCGATCACCGTCATTTGCCTGACTGACGAGAGAGAGGAAGGACGCGCCGAGAGACAGCAGGGGTGAGCAGTATATTTTATTCATTTTACTTCTATTTTGCTATTATTCGTGTCCACATTATGATGCTTTATATTTGGATGTGATTTAGTGAAAAGTGGATGTTATTTACTGAGGGTTTTATTAGTGTTTAATATTATCCCGGCTTCTAATGTAAGTGAGAAGTATTATTAGGCTACTTCTCTTTTATTCATATTTATTTACATATTTTTATTTTATGATGCCGTATATTACGATTAGATTTAGTGAAAGGTGAATATTTTTTACCGATGTTTTTATGGGATAATTTACCGGCTTTCTTAATAGGAAATTATTGCCCGGGCATGAGAGCAAGACGTGTTTAATATTACCTCCATTATATTTAAATGTACGATATTTATTTATTGTGGTAGGTGGTGGCGACCATCATCCACTCACTTGATGTAGTGCTGCCTACTTCTTCCTTAGCCTTTATTATTATTTTTCTGTGCCTGCCCTCCTCTCTTCCTGTTTCTCCCATCTTTCCTGTCACTTCTTATTGCTTTTCTTTCCTTTACAGGTGGCTTTACATTGAGTGACAAGCCAACTGGTTTCCTGTAAGCCAAGAAACCATTTACAACGCTGGGTGGTAACCATATAGCCAAACCATACGTGCTCCCTACGTATCAACAAGTGGGTTGGTGAAGGGTTAGTGTCCCTCCCCGTAAAACAAATAACTCAAAGTCAAATGGCCACCCCTTACGGGATTATGGCGTCAGGCAATAGATAGATAGATATTGTATTATTCAAAGGTATAATTTGGTTATTCGTGATTATTCTTTACTTAAGGGTTATTGACTAATTACTGTGCGGGTTTTTTTTACAGCCAATGGGAAAGGTAGTTTTAGTACTGTTACTCCTGTTTTACGTGGTAGGTGGGGGGTCCCATCATCCATTCACTCGATGTAGTGCTCTCTCTCTCTCTCTCTCTCTCTCTCTCTCTCTCTCTCTCTCTCTCTCTCTCTCTCTCTCTCTCTCTCTCTCTCTCTCTCTCTGTTTCTATCTACATCTGTACTGTATCTATCTATCCATCTGTCATTATCTATCCAATTATCTGTATCCATTCATCCATCCATTCAATCTGTCTGTCTATCTAGCTATATCCATCTAGCTATCTATTTGTATACCTATCCATCCATCCACCCATCCATCCATCCATCCACCTATCTATCTATTCATCTACCTATCCATCTCTCTACCTGTCCATCTGCTTATCCATCCATCCATCATCGATCTGTCTACCTGTCAATCCATCCATCTATCCATCCGTCACTTATGTGTCTATCTATCCATCTATCCATCCGTCACTTATGTGTCTATCTATCCATCCATCCACCCATCTTTCTATATCGTTCTATCCATCTGTCTATCCACCTATCGCCAGACGCCCTGACCCCATAAGGAATAGCCACAAACAATCACAGTGTTACCCAGTCCTTTGCCATCACGCTGCCCTTTAGCCAGCACACACACACACACACACACAATTCTCAGATTATCGTCCTTTTGCCTCATTTCTTGCAGGTCAGTTGAGAAAGCACTACGGGTCTTCATCCTTTTCATAACACTTCTTCGTGACTACCATCATATTGTGTTAATCTACGGGTGTTTTTTTTTACAGCTCAGCATTCAAAGATGGAGGGAAGGTACACCCAATGAGGATTCGATACGCTGTCCACATCATATCAGCATCACATAACATCAGCATCACAGTTGCATCACATCAACATCGCATCACATAAACATCACACTGTTCACATCAACATCACACTTCGCATCACATAAGCATCACACTGTTCACATCACATCAACATCACATCACATAAACATCACACTGTTCACATAACATCAGCATCACACTGTTCACATCACATCAGCATCACACTGTTCACTTCACATCAGCATCACACTATCAACATCACAAGCATCACACTGTTCACATCACATCAACATCACACTCTTCACATCACATCAGCATCACACTGTTCACATCACATCAGCATCACACTATCAACATCACAAGCATCACACTATCAACATCACAGCATCACACTATCAGCATCAAACTATCAACATCACATCACAATATCACACACTAAACATCGTCACATCAACATCACACAATCAACATCACATCACAGCATCACACTATCAACATCACATCAGCATCAAACTGTCAGCATCACACTATCAACATCACATCAGCTTCACATTATCAAACCAGTCATTTCACCATCTCTTCAAAATACTCCTTATCATAGATGCATTTTTACGATAATTTCATCCTCTTCCAAAAATTCCTGACATCCATCATCACCACCACCACCACCACCATCACCACCACCACCACCACCACCACCACCACCACCACCACCACCACCATCACCACCACCACCACCACCACCATCACCACCACCACCACCACAGAGGAAGACCGCCGATTAGAGAAATATGACTGATTTTCTCCCTATTTCTCGAGGCTTTAGGATCATTTTCGCTTGACAGCATCCCACGTCACTGCAAGATAATTTTGGTTGGCCAGTAGAAATGCTCCTTCATGGTAAGTCACAGTTCCTTTCTATCTGTCTATTTGTCTATCCATCTACCTATTTAATGCCTGTCTGTTTACCTGTCTATCTCTAGCCAGACACCTTAATCCCGTAAGGAGTGGCCACAAGTAAATCGCCTCCACGTTTCCCTGTCCTCTTCCATTTTGCTACCCTTTCTCCAGCTAAAACCACCCTCCCTTATATCTCTACGCCATCTCTCTATCTCGTCCTTGGTCCCCCTCTCCTCCCCACTCACATACACTCTTCTTGTCCGTCTCTCATTCCTCATCCTCTCCACATGGAAAAACCATCTCCAAGTATCTCATAACACTTTCAGTCACATCCACATCAACACCACAGCTCTCCTTTCCTTCATTTTCTCTGCCTATCTGTCTCCATGTAACTCCATATGCTTCGCTCTCATTTCCTATTTTAATATTAACAAAACAATTCTATTCGCTACTACAATGAAAATAAATCTAAACTGGTCAGAACTTTCAAATATTGTGTAAGATATGAGTCATGCAATTTTCATAGTAAAAAAATGACACTTTCATAGCACTTTTTCATGACTAGCATCGTATCCTAATGTTTATCTCTTGCAACAGCCCAGGTACTGAAGATGGAGAGATGGCAATTCTAGACCAAGGTAGAGTTTTAAAAGGTAATTCTTATGGCTGGTTTATTATTACAGCTCTACATCCACTCCATAGACCTTCTTCGTGACTAGCATCTACTGACAACCAAGGAGACTATTCAAGTTTCGTAAGTAGCCTAGTTCCGTCAGATGAAGGGAAATTAATATACTATTGCCTCTTCCTTGTGTATACTTATAATTGTTTTAACTTTTATTTTTCTTTATTTCGTTCATATTTTTCCAGGGGAGTGCCTGAGGAAGTGGGAGACGACGATGACGACGACAAGAGGAGAGAAGGAAGAAGAAGAGAAATTAGAAGAAGAAGAATTAGATGATGATGAAGATGAAGATGAAGAAGAGGAGGGGGAAGAAGAAGAAAAAGAGGAGGAGGAAACGCAGGAGAGAGTGCATCGACGGCAGCAGCAGCAGAAGCAGAAGACGAAGAATAAGTATGGTAATTCCCTCTCCCTCGTTCTCTGTATCACTGAATTAAATTTCATTACACACACACACACACACACACACACACACACACGTCTTTATAGATACACAATCGTTGCAATCCTCTCAGTATGATCCGATCTTGATATTAATAAATATTTTTTTTTTCAGCCGCTATCTTGGGAGACACCAGCCACCATCTTGAGGCATCAGCCACCATCTTGATGCATCAGCCGCCATCTTGGGAGACACCAGCTGCTATCTTGAGACACTAGCCACCATCTTGAGACATTAGTCGCCATCTTGGGAGACACCAGACATCAGTCGCCATTTTGAGACACCAGCCACCATCTTGAGACATCAGCCGCCATCTTGGTAGACACCAGCCACCATCTTGAGACACCAGCCACCATCTTGGGAGACACCAGCCGCCATCTTGCGAGGCACCAGCCGCCATCCTGACATCAGCTGACATCTTTTGTTTAAGCTGAGTATTTTTCTCTGTTTTCCTGTGTGAGAGAATGCGTTGTGTGTATGTGTGTGTATACTCCTTGTACTTTCACTTGCCTTTAAACATTGCTCTCTCTCCAGTCTTAGTATTGTATTTAAGTACGTAAAGTAAGCTGCAGGACGAAAATCTTAGCCAAGTTAAGGTGAAAGGAGTATAATGTGGTAATGAGGTACTAGTGAAGACAGGCTTTGAACAAAAAATTATAGTAACAAATATTAAGTTGGCTAATTATCTCCCTTTTCAGTATTTCCTTTGCTAAAAATATAATTGATAGTTTACATTTTATATCACAGCTAATTATCCTTTGTTACTCCCTTGTTAAGAGTAATTTACATTTTATCTTCACTCAGTCACTTGAGCCTGTCTTCACTAACATCTGCCTCCTTATTAGTGTTACTGTTAGACTTATGGACCAAGAGGCTCAATGATCTTAGCTTCCATGGCTCTGATCGATAGCTGAGGATCCTCGATTGAGACCAGTAGCGTAGTGTTAGGTATTTGTATGTGTGTGTGTATGTATGACAGTGTAGATTTGAATATGTATATTTTCTTGTGTACTTAATGCTTTTCCTTCCCTTACAGGTTCTTTGCTTAAACAATATAGTCTAATCTGCTCTTAATTTCATTCTCAGATGCTTAAATTCAGGCGCTATCGGGTTTTCAACACTTGACCCAACCGCGAGGGGGGCAATGCTCAACCCACTTCTCTCGACCCAACTTCAGCTTTGATATATTAATTTTAACTTAGCAACGTAACTCTGTAAACTTGAGTAATAATTATATAAAACGCTTTTATTCCGTGGTGATATAATTCACTTGACAGCTCAAATACTTTGCGATAACTTATATACTTTGAAATTGTTTGAAATACTTAAGACTCTTATATACTTTGAAGACTGATATGCTTAAGTTTGAAATACTGTGCGATGCTTGATATACTTCGCCTGCGTTGCGATTTATGAAGATATTGATGATGCTTTTGACTTTGTAACGCCTGAAATACACTTGATTGTAATACTTTGCTCTTGTAAAACTTAAGTGATTGTAATAAAACACACAAGTTGACGAAACCTTTTATTTGCCGAAACGTACTTTAATGAGAGTATGAAAAGATAGAAAAATATATAACAGAAGAAAACATAAGATAGGATACTTGAAAAAATACTATAGCTTAAGACTCTGTAATTAGTACCTAGACAGGGTACTTAGATCACAGGACTGAACTTAGAAATCTCAGTACCTTGAAGGGGTACTGAGATCACACTGACTTAGTACCTTGAAGGGGTACAGAGTCAACTTAGAAATCTTAGTACCTTGAAGGGGTACTAAGATTACATTAACCTGGAAATCTTAGTACCTACAAAGGGTACTAAGATTACAAGACTGAGCATAGACATCTTAGTACCTTGAAGGGGTACTAAGATCACTTACTTAGGAATCTTAGTACCCTGAATGGGTACTAAGATCACTAACGTAGAAATCTTAGTACCTACAAAGGGTACTAAGATTGCAAGACTGAGCTTAGAAATCTTAGTGCCTTGAAGGGGTACTAAGATCACTTACTTAGGAATCTTAGTACCCTGAAGGGGTACTAAGATCACTAACGTAGAAATCTTAGAACCTACAAGGGATACTAAATACAAAGAACTTAGAAATCTTAGTACCTTAGAGGGGTACTAAGATTACAAGACTGAACTAGAAATCTTAGTACCTACAAGGGGTACTAAGAGAACTTAGAAATCTTAGTGCCTTAAAAGGGTACTAAGATTTCATTAACTTAGAAATCTTAGTACCCGCAAGGGATACCAAGATACTTCTTAGTACCCACAAGGGATACTAAGTACAAAGAACTCAGAAAACTTAGTACCCACAAGGGGAACTAAGAGTAAACTTAAATAGTACCCTGAAGGGATACTAAGTACAAAGAACTCAGAAATCTTAGTACCCGCAAGGG
Source organism: Birgus latro (assembly GCA_018397915.1). Classification (NCBI taxonomy): domain Eukaryota; kingdom Metazoa; phylum Arthropoda; class Malacostraca; order Decapoda; family Coenobitidae; genus Birgus; species Birgus latro. Next base: position 13,211 of record JAGKTI010009306.1, on the reverse strand, counting down.
ATACTAAGTACAAAGAACTCAGAAATCTTAGTACCTTAGAGGGGTACTAAGACTACAAGACTGAACTTAGAAATCTTTATACCTACAAGGGGTACTAAGATAAGACTGAACTTATCACCATAGAAGGGATACTAAGAACTTAGACATCTTAGTACCTAGAAGGAGTACTAAAGCTTATTAAAACTTGGACTTAGAAATCTCAGTACCTAGCAAGGGTACTAAGATTACAAAAACGTAACTTAGTATCTTAGAAGAGATACTAAGAAAAAAATCTTTGTAGACAGGATACGAAGATTACAAGGACATGTATATGGAAGACTAAGTAACAAAACAATGTTAGAGTCTTCCAAATACTTAAAGTTGAATAATAATGGGCTTAAAGGTGAAGAAAAGGGTTTAAGTACATCATTCGAGTTTATTACATTTTAAAAAGCTGTACATTTCAATACATTAACACAGAACATTACAAAGTTTACAGTAGGATGCATAAGTATACATGATGTCACTTCTTAATAGGGGGTGTAAGTCTTATGTATTTTTTTTTCCAGTGTTACCCAGTGATATATTGCAATAAAATAGTTGCTGTATGCATTTAGTTTCCCTTAATCTTTCCTCGGACTTTTTTTTCAATACTTGTTTCTGCATCATTAGTTCGTCTTCCACTGAGCCAATATTCAAGGCTCAACAATCCAATTACTTTTTTTTTTAATCAAAGATTCTGCTCACTTCATTTATAACTGAAATGGGATTATGATCATTTGAAGCTTTTCTAAATTTGTCGTTTGTAATAGATCTGGTAGGTCCTCACTTGTAGACACTTGGTGGACGCAAAGTCGCTCTGACGTTATCACCAACTTTTCGTCCATTTGTGGCCTATTTCCTTAAGTGTATGGCAGAATAAGGTTACAACTGTACATACTAAGTACATTTTCTTACAGCTTTTCACTATAACTTGGCACATGTTTGTTCTATTACATCTTTCACATCAGTAATACTAAAAATACTCCATCCCTACGTCATGTCAACAGCACTGGCATAATATTAAGTTACTCTACTGCCAGAACTCTGAATTCACAATGGAGTTATTTTTAGGCCAAGTTAGAGTAAAAAGAGCAGTGTTGGTACCTTGCTATAGCCAGAGATGGATATTTTAGGAATGAGCCTAGTTCTTTGACAATGTAACACCGATGTTAGTACTGCCATCTATTTAGTACCTATTGTTAGACAAGTAATTCTTAGGCAGTACATCGTTACACTGGATACTTAGTGTTCGATATGATTCTTAGTTCGGAGCTTTAATACCTCTTCCTAAATGATTTGTCTCACCTTAATGTTTTTTTTGTTACCGATGCAATATACTTAAAAGATATCAGAAGGGAAAGGTGTAATATAGAAAAAAGTAGTCACGATAGCAGTTATGATAAAAGCTGAACAGGCCCAGTTGGCGGCAGTTACTGTTTAAGTTCTTTAGTGTCCTTGAGGGATTACGTCAAAGCCTCATTTTTTTCCCAAAAAAGCTTAAGTGTAACCTGGTCAAATGGTGATTTTCATCTTTCAAAATATTTAAATGTGTCAATACATGTCTGAATTCGTACTGGTCTGATAGTGGTATATGGATAAGCAAATGTTACTATTTATATTTTATTTCAGAAGTTACATAACAGCAACCAACTAGTGATAAACTGGATGGATACCCCTCACTTCTTGGCCCCTGGAACCAGCCCTCTCCTGGAGTCTGCGCTCCCTGGAATCGCTCCCTCTGGAGTCCCCGCCGTCATCACACGACCTGCAGAGGAAGAGATACAAACAGGCAGGATCACTGAGGAAGGTAAAAATTTTCACGTTTTCTAATACTTGGTAGTGGGTTGGTAGTGGGTTGGTAGTGTAATCCTCTGTGGCAAAGTCCGAGTTAATATTGCTTAATTTTGTAATTGATAAAGGAACAATAAACCTAGGAATCTCAAAAACTCACCAGATCCTTTAGAATCCTTTATCAATATTCGAATTTTCCCTAAAGTGCCTCGAATTCTACTATAAACACTTTGGACCCTTCGAAATATACTTGGATCCTTTTACAACACTCCCAGATCCCTTTACGAAACCTGTAGAAATTTAAACAGTGAAATCCTTTATCAATCGTCCTCCTATAAATCAGAAATGCAGGGTAACCACTCCAAAATACATTAAACCCATACATTTATGAAGTGAAATACAGTAACCATCTACAAAATACATTACCAACCCACTTTTAAGTTCAGTAATTCTTAAAGTACAGAAATCGCATACAAAATATATTAATCCTCATCAAACTCCCAAATCCCCGATACGAGCACCCAAGTCTCCAAATCCCCCTAAGAGAACACCCCAAAACCAAATCCCCCTATGAGCATACCCAGATCCCCCTACGAGCACACCCCAGTCCCAAATCCCCATACGAGCACACCCCAAATCCCAAATCCCCTATACGAGCACACCTCAGTCCCAAATCCCGATGCGAGCACACCCAAATCCCCAAATTCCTCATACGAGCACACCCAAATCCCAAATCCCCCATACGAGCGCACCAAAATCCCAAATCCCCCATACGAGCACACCAAAATCCCAAATCCCCATACGAGCACTCCCAAATCCCCATACGAGCATACCCAAATCCCAAATCCCCATACGAGCACACCAAAATCCCTCTATTCCTTGCACCTGTTAATTTTTCGCTATTATTTTGGCAGTCTTTTCCCAATATAACTATTCTGTAGTAACAAAATCTCTAGGCATATTTCTTCCCTACTCATCAACGACCTCTTTCAATTTTACTCTTGCCTTTTTAAATATATGCTTGCCAGTTTATGTATACTTTGTCATGTATTAAGTCATTTGTCGAGGTTAGTCGTATAAATTCTCCAGGTATATATTTGTCCTTACTCATCAACGACCTCTCATTGCTTTTGATTATAGTCTTCAAAGCTCATCACTAAAGGAAAAACTGACATTTGTTTGTATTTTTATTTAGAAAAACATTGCACAAGTTTTGTTGGAAGGCAGGCAGGCAAGTAGGCAGGCAGGCAAGTAGGCAGGCAGGCAGGGCAGGTGGCAGGCAGGGCAGATGGCAGGCAGGGCAGATGGCAGGCAGGGCAGATGGCAGGCAGGGCAGATGGCAGGCAGGGCAGATGGCAAGATGATTCAGGCAGGGCAGATGGCAAGATGATTCAGGCAGGGCAGATGGCAAGATGATTCAGGCAGGGCAGATGGCAGGCAGAAAGCAGGCAGGCAGGCAGGCAGGCAGGCAGGCTACTCAAGTTTACCCCAATCGAATGTCATCCCAAATGCAATATCACCACAAGGCTTTATACCCCCCAAGGCTTCCTTTTGTTTTTTATAGTTAACATCAAAGTTAAATTCAAAGTAAATTCAGTGGCAGTTCATTCATCAAAGTAACAAGTCAATTAGTCAAAGGTAATCATAGTCACTTAACGGTATCAGTCCGTTAATTAGTCCAGGTTAATTAGTAAATGTCAAATCCGTTAAAATTGTCAATAAATAAAAGACTTAACTCCTAAATCGTGATAATTCGATTAATCCTCTTTGATGTCACGCCTAATTCCACTTAAAGTCAGTCAACGGTCAGTCCACCACCACAGTCAATCCACCACAATCACCACCAACAGTCAATCCACCATCACAGTCCCAGTTAATCCACCAAAGTCAGTTAATCCACCATCGCAGGCCCAGTTAATCCACCACAGTCAGTCAATCCACCACCACAGTCAGTCAATCCACCACCACAGTCAGTCAATCCACCACCACCAGTCAGTCAATCCACCACCACAGTCAGTCAATCCACCACCACAGTCAGTCAATCGAAGTTAGGATGAATCCAACCAGATTATTTAAAGAAAGTTAATTCAAAGCCAGTTAATCCCATTAGTCAAAGTTGTCCAGGCTAATATCAGTCAAAAGTCTGATTTCAGTAGCTAATTGATTGGATAATTCCGTAGTCCAATTATCAAAGCTTTAGTCATATCAGTATTGTCAGTTACTTCTCAAAATTATGTCTGGTAATTTGTCACAGTCATCAGTTACCAAAACAGTTACTCATTAGTTACTTCTCAGTGTAGGTAGTTTAGTCAGCTATTTAGCATTTATCAGATCCGTAATGTAAGTTATGTCTGGTAATTATAGAAGTTCAATCAGTTAAATATTACTTATGAGTCGAAGTTATCAGTTTCTAAATTTGTCAGCTAATTATCATTAATCAAGTCACTCCATTACCATATTGTCAAAATAAACAGTCTGCTTATTAATAAACAGTCTACTAGTAAATTATCACCGATTTATCAGTGATATGAAACAATTACCGACGCCAGCAATCTTCAGTCAGTTATCAGATACAATAATCCCGTCAAGGTCTAAAGTTAACGTCATTTATAAAGTTAAATCCATGATAATATTTTCCTCGTAAGAACCCTGTTTCATCTAATCCCATAACAAATTCAGTTCCTTCAGCAAAATACATGTTAAAAAATACATTCAATGAAAGTTCATAAAAAAAAAAAAAGTAAAATTAACGGTACTCTGACTTGGCCTAAAATTGCTGCTCTCCATCTTTAGTTGTAATTGCTAATCCTAAAGCGAGGAACAGGATGTCAAGCCGTAGCACTGTCAGTAATAATTTCAGCATTAAACAGTAATATTCTATTCATGATATAAGGTACCAAAACTGTTCTCTTCGCTTCTCTCCATTGTTAATGATAGTTTTAATGTGATAATCACGAAGGAAAGCGATGGAAAGTATGCAAAGCCGCAGTATTGTCATTCTGCCACTGAGCTACGTGAAAAGCTACGAAAATATAAATTTGGGCCAAGTTATAGTGAAAAAGCATACACGTCTTTGGGTGACTAATGAAGTGTATTGGGTGTACTGGTAGTTTTTTTTCACCTGATGGGACTGGGCTACTTTAATACCAAGTTGTGGTTCCATGAAATTCGATGAACATTAGTTATGAGGCAGGAATGAGTCTCCTTGGTTACTAGTTTAACTTTACCCAAAATTTCGTCCTTTGGCAGCTTATGTCATGTAGATCAGTGGCTGAATAAAACTGAAGCTTAACTTTTCCATAGCAATTCTTCGTGTCAAGCATATTCTAGTGTTTGTTACAACTCAGCATTGACCACAGCAAATTTAGTCCAGTTTACCTCTCTAATCTGACCACATTATGCCACCAACAACAGAGAAGAGTTTGGGACCTTTGCCAAGTGAAAAACATACTATAGGTGGGCAAACTATTTTTAAGCTGAATATATAATCGTCTGGAAACATGAACTCTAGACACCTTAAGCAAATTATTTGCTTATTTTATTCTTGCCACATCAGATTTATTATTTATCCACCTACTCATCTGTGTCCATCAATACATCTCAGTCTATCGATGTGCTTAACACTCAGTCTATCCATCTGTCCATCTCTGTTCATCTCACTATCCGCCTGTACGAGTAAATACTTTCGATGCCTTAATCCCGTGAGGGGTCGCCACAAACTGATCCTGTCACCTTACCCACTGTCATCAGGCTGTGCCATCCAACTCACTTTCTCGTATACCTCTCCATCCCTCCATCTCTTTTTTGGGTCTCATGTCACTCATTTTCCTGGTCAGTCATTCTCCATCCTCTCCACAGGGCTGACCCATAAATATACTAATGCGTTCCAGCACACCAACACCACCACTTCCTAACCGATCCGTGCTTCTCCAAGTAACTCCACCTGCTTATTTCAACTGCAGTCTTCCTTCCAACTGAGTCCAAATTGCACTTTCATACATTACAGTGGGGTTATCGCCATGCAGCGACTGTTACTCAGCTACGGTTCATCCATTCTCTACTCTAATGCATTTCAACCTCTGAACATTCACCCTTATCACACGTGATAAGCCACTCTTATCTTGCCATCCTGCCTCACTATGCTCTCCATGACTGTCTCAGACCATAACTTGAATCTTTGCTACATTCCTTTTTTGACTCTTACTCTCATTCACCAAGCCTAGCAACTCTCATCACTTAAAATACTGCAAAGAGCAGGCAATTTCCAAACCCTATCCTCCCTTTCACTCAGATTACAACATCCACCCTAACTTATATCGGGCAAGTTCTCACTGATTAGACGTTAATAAGACTTTGGGTCGAAAAGTCTATCCTTAGCTAAGTAAAATCTGAAGATAGCAAGAATAAAATCAAACATCGGGCTGAATATAATACTCCTTCACCTTAACATGTTTTATAGCATCATCCTTTTGAGGCTTATTTTATGTAACCCAGTGGCAGAAAAAATGTTACTGTACTACATTCTTTTAATAGCACTTCTTCGTGACTAGCATCACACTCTAATATACCGTTGCATCTCAGCATTCAAAATAGCGATGGCAATTTTAGGCCAAATTAGAGGAGTATAATATAAACTACGTAGACGAGGAGCCTTCTAAGCTGAAAAATATTGCCTGGCGGTGTAGTAAAATAAGTCATTGGTTGGAGGGCGTTAAGGTTTATAGTTTTTTTTTTTTTTAAGCCTTGAGTTTTGCGGGGAGGGATCAGTCTGCTTTGTAAGGAGCTGATACACTTTTGACATTAGTAACCATGTAATTAGCGGACGTTAATTGTAGTATAATGCATTAGGGTGTTAGAAAATGATGCAGGCTAGACAAACATGAGTTCTAGGTTGAGCTATGTATGGACCACCCTGTATATTCTCCCTACCATCTAATTATTTTCAGCTTAGATTTGGCCTCTCATCTATAGGAATACACATTCATTACCGTATTTCAGGGCAAGGCAGGGCAAGGCAGGGCAGGGCAAGGCAGGGCAAGGCAGGGCAGGACAGGGCAAGGCACGGCAGGGCAAGGCACGGCAGGGCAAGGCA
>JAGKTI010009305.1:11699-31295 GCA_018397915.1 Birgus latro | reverse complement strand
AGCGTGGTAGTGAAATGGCAGGGGACAGAGTGACATGGAGGCGATTTGTTTGTGGCCACCCCGTTCGGGATTGAGGCGTCTGGCAATAGATAGATAGATAGATAGATAGGGATAAATATCTAGCACTGTATGATACACTATGAACAAGTGATTGTAACTGAGCACTTTTTATGAACAAACATATGCATACTGACCATGAATATCCAGGTAATGATGAGTAAAAGTGTTGCTAGTACTGTTATCTATATTATAATCATCCGATTTCTGTATATCTGTTACTCTGAGCACTTTTTATGAACAAACATATGCATACTGACCATGAATAGCCCAGGTAATGATGAGTAAAAGCGTTGCTAGTACACCCATATTATAATGATCCGACTTCTGTATATTTGTTACTGTAACACAGCAACAATGATCCGACTTCTGTATATTTGTTACTGTAACACAGCAACAATGATCCGACTTCTGTATATTTGTTACTGTAACACAGCAACAATGGCGCAACGCAGCACAATTTCTGTTAGTGCAAGGTACTGTTAAAATGCTCTAACTTGAAGGATAAAAAACAATTACCAGTCCAATCGGGTCACCGGTTCCCAAATTATGACTCATTTCTGGCCTTTTGTTTCAAATTTAGCATTTGCTTTTAGGGGATGGATTTATCCTTCATCCGTCACTGAAATTACCAGCATGACAGAAGAGACAGGAGTGACGAGTTTGTTGTATTATCTCTCTCTTACCTCTCCTTCCTCCCTCCTTACATTCCTAAAACTGTATACTATAATGCTATAGTATAAATTAGTATAACAGAAAACACTACTATCCCACCCCTCTCTCTCTCTCTCTCTCTCTCTCTCTCTCTCTCTCAACAAGTGTCCCAGCAGGATAAAAATTTGGGAAAATTCTTTGCTCTGTCACACTCACAGCACGAGTAATTCAAATATGTTACCTTTCGACTGAAAATAGGAAATAACTTCGAGCGGAGGCTGCCAGAGGCAGCCTTTAAGCATGCATTTACTAAGGAGAGCTTTTGATTCTTACAACAAAGTGTGAACTCGCTCCTCTCAACCCATTTCCAACTCCCAATCTCAAGTTCTTCAGCAAAAAGCTCAGGCTACCAGTCAGTGTTTGTGTTCAGAGGTATTTATTTACCATTTTCCATTTCTTTCCCATTATCCAATCCTATGTAGCCCCACAGAGAAGCATAGGAACCTGGGGCTAGGCAAACTGGTCCTGACATTTAAGATGAGAGTGACCAGCCTCACTCATCCTTGAGTGGCATTACATGAGCAATAAACCCCAACCATCCCTTGGATATAAACCTGCACCAGCTCAATCCAATTGGAGCCCGTAATTACCCACTAAACCATCAGGCACCACAATTTGGTTATATGGTTACCACCCAGCATCGTAAATGGTTTCCTGGTGTACAGGAAACCATTTGGCTTGTCACTCAGTGTAGAGTCACCCACAGGCAGAGGGATGAGGAAAGAACGAAGGAAAGAAAGGCAGAAGAGGGAGTGTAAGGTCACCCATAGGCAGAAGGACAAGGAAAGAATGAAGAAAAGAAAGACAGAAGAGGATTGAAGGAAAGAAGGATGAAGGAGAGGAAAGGGCAGACACCTGAAAGCAGCACTACATCGAGTGAATACCAATAAATCTGAAAAAATGTGAATAAATGATGATATGAATGAATACCTAGAGAAAAGTGACACCGACTTGTCACAGAACTGGTTAGGATGAGTTGTCTAATAAAACTGTGAAATCATCCGGAAACTTTCATACAAAATGGCATTCACCATACGACTTATTTATGTAAACTTCCACATTACAGAAAATTTGAAATTACTTATATTTGGTAGGTAGGGGTGCTAACCATCCACTCACTCGATGTAGTGCTGCTCTTGGGTGTCTGCCCTTTCATCTTCTCCATCCTTCTTTTCTTCCATCCTCTTCTGTTCCTTCATTCTTTCCTTGACCTTCTGCCTACAGGTGATTTTACACTCCCTCTTCTGTCTTTCTTTCCTTCATTCTTCCCTCTTCCTTCTGCCTATGGGTGACCCTACACTTAGTGACACGCCAAATGGTTTCCTGTACACCTGGATGGTAACCATATAACCAAATTTTGGCGCCTGGTGGTTTAGTGGGTAATTACGGAACTCCAATCGGATTGAGCCGGTGAAGGTTTATATCCAAGGGTTGGTTGGGGTTTACTGCTCACGTAATACCACTCAGGGATGAATGAGGCTAGCCACTCTCATCTTAAATGTCAGGACCAACTTGCGTAGCCCTGGGCTCCTGCACTCCTCATGGGGCAATGTAGGACTGGATGATGATGATGATATATATACAATACTGTATAAATTTCAAGATGAGATGATGAATCAATGGATTAACTGATATAAATGCTGTGGATATAGGACACAAAGACAAGACAGCACGCCCTCATTTTACGATGAGGATGCATTTGAAAAAGAAAAAAAAAATCCATTGAATAATAATTTATCATATACTGAGTCCATGATAATATGGGTTCAATGGGGATAAATTTCTTGCCATGGGTCACCCATCCAACAAAATCTAAGAAACGAGTTTCCATCTCATCTGCACTGGTTACTTAAAGTGGTAGTTATTTCACTTCACTGCACTCTGCTTGCTGCTTGAACTCAAACACCACATTGCTGTTCCATCACCATTGGTAACACGCCTGACAGTGACGAGTGCACATAACATCTCTGAACAAACAAATGACTGTACACTTGAGTGAGGGTGATCATGTAAGCAAAAATATCGATCGTATATCAACCATAATCATCATATAAGTGAGCATTCTGTTCTGCATTGAAAAGTTCCTAACTTTTTTGTCAACATATAAGCAAGTCACTGCATACCAGTTCATCACATAACAAGGATCCACTGTACCTGATATCCACCATTATTTCATCAATTATTTCACGATAATCGTTTCGTTTCGTTTCCTTTTTGAAGGTTCCAACATGCTTGCATGCGTCGGCCTTGGTAACCTAATGGCGGCTCTCCATGCTGCTCGATCTATGGCAGCCTCCCTGCTCAGTCCCTTAACCCTGAGGTTACACTTAATGACCTCGTCCCATGTCTTTCTCGGTCTGCTCCTCCCAACCCCTCCCTCAAAGTTAACACTTCTCACCTGCACACAGTTATCATCCCCGATCCTCTCCACATGTCCAAACCACCTCAGCCTACCTCTTCTCATCACAAAACCCATACACTCCAGTCCCATCCTACCTCTCAACTCTTCCATCATAAAACCAGCCCCCCTAGGCCTTGCACGCTGGGACGCACTGCACATCCACCTAATCATTGTCATTTCTTTATGTTTAAGCCTGCAAATATCCTCTTCCTTTACAGCCCTGGTCTCACTACCATGCAGTATCACACTCCTAACACATGCTGCATACAAAGACCCCTTAGCACGTAAGGAGAGTCCTCTCAATGTCAGGAGAGGCAACAGCTCCCTGAACTTCTTCCAACCACTTCTCACCCTAGCAACCGAGCTAGCTCCAGCCCCACCTCCAGCACATAACATGTCTCCCAAATAACAAAACTCCTCCACACACTCAAGAGACTCACCGGCAAGTTCAATCCTTTCACGCCTAACAATCTTCACCTGCTCTCCCCGACATGCCGCACACATAAAAACAGCATTATCTCGCTGTCTACCTCTAATACCACTACATCTCTTATGCACCCATTTATCACAAACACTGCACAAGATTATTTCAATTATTTCATGGTAACATTGATTGAGATTAGTAACTTTTCAAATGATGGTAGAAGTTAAATCAATGAACCCCACCTAAAACTGGTATCGTCAAACCAGGATATATGACCCAGACCAAAGCACGAGACAGTACAAAACAAGAGAACTACCAAACTGTTAGCCCAGTGAAATAGACCACACAATCATTCACAGACTGCTAATTCAAGCCTTTAATATCCTCCCATCACAAACAAAACCATCTACACACACTTTTTTTTTTTATACAAAACAAGAGAACTACCAAAATATTAGCCCAGTGAAACAGACCACACAATCATTCACATAAAGCTAATTCAAGCCTTTAATATCCTGCCACCACAAACAAAACTTTTTTTTTTTTTTTTTTTACAGATGTACTGCACATACATCTATGGATCAGTCATTTCACCAACTACATGGAGTATACATGTGACAGCACTGTGCACCCTGGGTGAAGCAACTGTGGTATCCACTTGAGAGAGAAATCTTTTCATATTTTCCTGCATCTAGTTGTACAGAAGGATCCTAGTCTGAACCTGGTGAGGTACCATCTACTACAAGGGGACAATGATTTTCTCCACGATGCACTGTACCGTACTTGTAGTATGGCCTCGCAAAAGCACTTGCTCACCTGTGGTCAATAGGTCTGCTTGGCCAGACACACCAGGGTTAAGCAACATTTGGGGGGAAAAAAAAGGAAGGGGGGGGGGGGTGAGGAGCAGGGGGATACCAAACACATGATCCTCCACACAACCCTGTGAATACTTCACCTACACATTTCAATCCTTTATCAATTCCTTGCTCAACTTCCATACCTCACTTTTCACACACCTATTGACCAAATCCATCTATCTTTTTCTTGGCCCACCATGCTTCCTCTTACCTTCAAACTCATCACAAATGTTATTCCACCCTATCTGCAAACATTCTCTCCATCTGCGCATACTGTACCATCAAAGCAGAAACTTTTTCTTTTCTTAACAGAAGATTTTCTTACACTATATATTTCACAAATGTGTTTCTCATCCTATCCAGTCTAGGCATCCCACAAAAATTCCCCTAACAGTCACATTTTCAGTGCTCTTACAAGTTTTCTCTCTCACCCTCGTGATGAAGTCAGCATTAATGCACCTTGTTAATCTTCATCTCTGAGTTACGGAGCTGATATGTTACTATAACCCAGGGTACTCTAAAACAAATGGCCTCAAATGAGCCATTAAGACTGTGGCTGTTTGCTTTGTAGTTTCTTTACCCCTCTGGTGAGAGCAAAGTGGAGGAAAAGTTGGGGAAAAGCCAGGAGAACAGGTACTGACATCTCATCAGACTCGCACACATACACATACATACACACATTTGCTTGCCTTACTCCAGCCTTGTACTGCATCTCCCTCTCACCAGGGGGGTAGTAGTAGTAGTTGTTCCCTAGGCAGTCTGGCCGAACTGCCCCGAGTCCCTAAGAAAGGCCATGGCCGAGACCGGGCTTTCCCACAGAGCTCTCAAGAAGTGTATGTTGTGTTGTTGGCATAGGTGATTGTGTGCAATGGAATCTTCCATAATGTGCTTAATAGTACGGGGTGCTGTGTTACATCCTGGGCAGACGTCAGCGATGCAGTCATCCAGCCTCTTCTGATAACTTAAGAGGGCTGGATGATGCCATCTCAGCCTGGCCAGGTGGACCCTGTCCTCACAAGGGAGATGGGATTCAGACAGATGGATATCAGGAGGCCGTGCACATGCAGCTGTGTGTTGTCTTTAAGTGACTGAATGGAACAGTGAGTGATTTGAGTATGGATATGCTTCTGGAAGCTGGTCTGAGGTGGGGGTGGGGAGGGGACAGTATTTGTGTACGATATCGTGTGCTGGGTGTTGTTTTGATGTTCCTTGGTGTGTGTGGATGTGCTGCCATGTAGTGTAGTGGATGTTGTGGATTTGTGGAGGCAGCAGTGAGAATTTGGGTGCCTCTCATGTCTAGATGATCCTTGACTTTGAGGACTTTGGTATCTTGGTGTAGGTGGTCTGTAGGTGTAGTAGCTGTGCAGCCTGTGATTATTTTTAGGGCCTTGTTTTGTATGATCTGAAGAGTGTTATAGTGTGTTTTAGTTAGGTTACGAGCCCAAGCAGGGCTTGCATAATTCATCACTGAACGTATATATTGTTTGTATACTGTGGTGGTGGTTTCTTTGTTGTGTCCAAATGATGTATGGGCAAGTGACCTAAAGGCATTGAGTCTTGGTGTTAATTTATATTTGATGTTTGTGATGTGTTGTTTAAATGACATTGATGTGTATGTTACACCAAGGACTGTGTGTGTGTGTGTGTGTTGTAGGGGAGTGTTGTTTATGGTGTGGAATGTGACTGTATTCTGCTGTCCAGTTTGTGCGAGGGGTCACTGTAGATTTGGCTGGTGCTATTCTGAGCCTGTTTGTGATGAACCATTTGTGTAGTGTGTTGAGGTAAGGTTGGAGGATGTGTGCGGCTGTGTTTGCATTTTGGTGTGTACATGTAAGTGTTACGTCATCTGCATAGGAAGCTATGTGTATCTGTGGTGTGTGGGGTGTGGGTATGTCGTTAAAGAGTGTAGGGGAAAACAGATCCTTGGGGGACGCCATTTGTGAAGTTTCTGATGTTCGAAGACTGACCAGCAAATGTTACATGTGCACATCTGCTTGCTAAGTAGTTTCCCAGCCATCGTTTTGTGTTAATGTGCATGTTTGTGTTGAATATTTTGTTTGTGAGGTTGTGGCAGGGGATGGAATCAAAAGCTTTGCTAATGCCTTGTGTGACAAGAGTGTTCTGTGTGGTGGCCTAGCTGAATTCATGCCATCAAGAACTCTCTGTGTAGGTAGGTCTGTAAGAAGAGTGTTTGTGGAGTGTAGTGGCCTAAAACCATGTGATGGGGCTAGGGGGGTGAGGTGTAACTAGATGTAGTACCAGTTGTTCAGTGACTTTGGAGGGGGTGCAAAGGAGTGTGATGGGGCAGTGTGAGGAAGGTAACGTGGGGTCTTTGTTGGGTCTGGGGATAGTGATGATAATGCCATGCTTCCAGATGTTGGGTATTATGTTGTGTGAGTAGCTGTACTTTGATATGTTGGTGAGTGTTTGTATGACTTGTGGTCCAAGGTGTTTAAGGTGTATGTTGCTTATGTTGTCTGGTCCATAGGCAGATGAGTGCTTAAAGTTGCTAATGATGTGCTTCGTCTGGTTGTAAGTGAAAGGTGCGAAGTCTGTGTCTGTGGGGAACTGTCTTTTGCGTCGGATGATATGTCGATCATCGTGATGGGGGTTTAGATGGCCGACATGTGAAAAGTGATTGATGAGAGTGTTTGCCTGTTGTTTGAAGGTATGGTGTCTGTTATTGTGATGGCAGTGTGTAATTGTGTAGTGTTGCCATTGGAAAGTGGGATGCTGTTTAGAGTTTTGTAGAGTTTCCTAGTGTTTGTTTTGTGATCAAGAATTGGAGATAATTATTCCAATTTAGTGTTTGCTGTTCTGATATTTTATTGTTTATTTGAGTGTTGAGTTCTTTGCCAGGGGGGTTAAACAAACTTCCTTGAACTACTCTACTCTCTACTTCCTGCACACATTTAGCTCTCTTTTTTTACTACTGAACAGCACCAAAGTACTTAAACCCTTCCATCAATGCACAGACTCTCCCCACTCACCATCCTATTACAATGAGTCACCATCTCTCCCTAAACCATTACATTACTCATATGTACTGACTTTCAAACCACAACACTTGCAGACATTCAAAAACAATAAACTACACTGCATAAATCCTATTCACTAAGAGCAAGCAGCAAAGCATCATCAGCATACATCAGACTTAAATCTCCACCTTCACCATTCATCACCAGTCCCACCCACTTTCCACTTTAGTATAGACCTCTCTCGTAATTCTGTCCATATAGTGAGAACGGAGGGCTTTTGTACTGATGATTAGCAATCAACAGAAACCAAGTATGATTTTAGGAGAGAAGATTTCAGTTACTAACACAATGTGAAAAATTTTGAGACTGGAATTAGCTGGGTGTTGTAGGGATTGACATTCAAAATGGGACAAAGCTTTTAAATATTCTGGAACAACTAGCAAGGGAGGATGCAGTACAAGCATGGTGGCAAATGTGTGAGCATAGTCAATGGAGCTTTTTTATGCTGCAGTTCTTCATCAACATGGTGGTCTGAACTCCACACTGGGCCAAATGCAAAGAAATAATGTGAAGTCCACCATATCAGAGTACTGCAATACATAAATGTTTTAATGTCATTCTTTATATCTATTTGTCATTTTCAGTTCTGCAATATTATTCATTTTTAGCTCAATTTATACATGACTTAAATGATGGCTGAAAAAAAAAAGGGGGGGGGGATAAGATGCAAATGTAAATTTCTCATCTGCACTATCAGTCAGTCAGTTATCTATGTGAGATGCTGTTCCAAAATACAATAAAAAGTGGACGAACATAGCAGAATGTACATTACACTAGAGTATCTGCCTCATCCTTCCTGTGTAAAACCAAATACAGCATTTCTCTCATGCAAACACTTTCCTACATTCTGATTCCTTCCAATATTAATGAGTAACAGTTGAAAAGTTAATACCAGCAATGCATGGTAACATTACCATTTTCAGCTGCTATCCTGGGTAATTTCATGTCCAAGTAAATTTCTTTTCATTAGCTACACATGGTACGAAGTTGTTTCGAGATAATCGCAGTCAGAATCTTTACTGTGTTTTTTTCTTTCATCAAAAATAAAAGCTCTGTCAATACTGTACCTGGTAAATGCCACAACAAATTATCAAATCAAGTAGGTTAATATGAATGGCAAAAACCATACTGGCTCTTGCCAGAGATAGAATATTTTGAACTTTATCCAAAATATCTTACCTACAAGCAAAGCTCTGCACTAGCGATGTAATGGCCGACAACATACTATCGGTGCGTCTCGAACAGCTTCTCATTATAAGATCTACCTCACAAGCTGGGTTCAGCTGACACTGATGGCTTCCATTTGACTGGTGAACTTACTGGCAGGAGAACCTGTCATCAGCAAAGTTTAGTTATACTCTTACTTAACACCAATAACTGCTCTCCTTCCTACTTTCTCAGAGAGATGGCAGAAGTGTGACTCACTTTAATCAGGAGTTATATTTCACACATGCTACAATTCAGTTTACTTGTCATGATACACTATCCAAGGGAAAGTGCAAAAACGTAAAACTGTCAGCAATCAGGCTGAGTCAAAATCATTAAACTGCATGAAAACTGACTTGGCTGGACAGTCATACACAAACTACAACTAACGAAATTAGCACTGGTTTTTCAGCTTAAAAGGTTAAGAATGTAATTATTATACCTAAAACATGGGTTGTGAGAAAGAAAAAACATGATCATGGAAAGGGACATCTACTACAGTAAAGAACATGAAAATCAGAATCACAGAATAAAGTTTCCAACCATCTGAGAATAAACAGTCAACTCTAATGAACAAAGCTAACAAAACACAAGTTGAGGAACTGGTAAATATAGTATCTTCAATGTATCTTCATCTAACTACAGTGGATTACTTTTAACACTTCACATATAATACACCATAGATCCTGTATTTCTGATCTTTGGGAAACCATGTATTCACTGAAAGTGGCTGTATATTCTCCGACCACGATAATTACTGTGCAGCAACTTTGAAAAAGTAGGAAGGATAAAGCATGAAATCATATGTTTTTAATGATGCACTGCTTATTTGTACATATGAAAATAAGCAGACAAAGCAACAAGCAAACCAACAACCAGTAATGATAACAAAGCATGACCAGAAAATTCTACATACAAAAAGAGAGATGCTAGTCAGACCAAGGGCTCCAACTGTCTTGTTAAAATCATGACTAAGGTACAGTATAACAAAGAAAATCTAGATTCTAGAACTGAGTACAGTAGGGAACCAGGTTCCATGCCTAACAGGAACCATGAAAAGTGCCGCCAAAGTTGGGGCACTGACCTCATGGGAAATAAGCTAATAGGGAATGGGCCCGTAGGAAAACTCACCATTCAGTGTATTTCCTACTTTAAATACGTCCTAAAGTTACGTGAAATATTGCTATTAACCTGCCTTTGAACCTCTGTAACCAACCCCGTGAAGCAGTGAGCTCTGGGAGTGACACAATGTTACGTTTTTGCAAGTGCATCATAAAATAGGTGGAATTGGTCTTGAATTTTGGGCCCTGACAAACTAACGCCTTCCTGGGTCCTCCTATCCAACCACTGTAATAACTGAGCTGTACACGGTCACTGTTTTCACTCATCTACCTCTGGCACCTGGTTCAAAATACAGTACTTATTCGCAAGGGCTAGATTGGCAGTTAATATTTGGATGTCCTGTACTAATCTGCAAATTTAAATGTATTTTTCCTAAAGTCATAATGGTCCAGTGATCAAGAAAAAAAAAAATAATTTCATTGTGCAATTTGATTTTTATTTTTATCAAATTCTATTTCCTGTAAAAATTTCCTGGGTGGTAGTCACAGAGCACGACTTTTACCCTACAGCTGAAAAAAAAAAAAAAAAAATTAAGTCAGGCTAGGTTAGGAATTCCATTAACCTAACCTAACCTAACCCTTTCGGCAGCCGTAGGATAAAGGATGCGCTCCATGACTACCATCCCACAAATTTCAACATGACAGAATTTGGTATAAATACATCTATATAAAATATAAACTGCACAACAAAATTATACTTTTTCTTGATCACTGGACCAATAACTTTAGGAAGAACACATTTAACCCACCCAGTCCCCCTGACGTACGATGCACGTCACCACTTTTTTTCCACGCTCAGACCCACCGACGTGCATCGTACGTCAGTCAATTGCAAGGCCCGTCGTTTGCATATTTTTCAAGATTTGCGGGTGATTTTTGGTAGGCATATGTGGGAGACCTTCCTCTACCTGCTGTCCAGCAGGGATACTGCCTGGCCCCACGTGACCCCCTGTCCTCCCCCAAACTCGGCAATCCACCTGTTAGCAGTAACCTGGCCAGTAAAGACATGTTGCCCCACGGTCTCTCCAATGATGAAATTCATGGTGAGAGTGATTCCTGAGGTGGAGGACAAAGAAATAAAGAAGACTGAGGAAGAAACAAACAGAAGTGATGAGGTGGTAATGTTGTAAAGGAAGGTGCCATATGTTGGTGTTTTGGGTAAATGAACAATGCTTATATCGCCTATATTATTGTGTGAAAACCAATATAGTCTTGTACTACACACAAATTCGTACCAAATAAATAAATAAATATGTAATTTAAAGTGGCTTGAATTAGTTAACCCTCCCATAGTTCGTTTTCTTTGAAGCCAGGTACCCTGAGAGAGAATGAAAAGGTAAGGCTGGCTGTCACCTGTAGCAACATTTATAAGCTAAGGAGGCCAGTTTCTCTATGAATTTTCGATGTTTCTCACCAAAAGCAGACGTTTGAGCCCCCCCCTCCCCAAAAAAAAGACAAGTTGAAAATCGGTCAGGTTCTGTGGGTGGGTTGAGTAAAAGAGCAGTCAGGACAGAGCAGGTTAAATTGGCAGATCGAAATACAGGACATCCGAATAGTGACTGGCTTTAAGTTCACTCAGCTGTTTTCTCATACTACCCATAGTCGACTCTGGTACATTATACATTTTAAATATTTACGAGCACCTCCATTTCCACCACAATTTTATAACTCATCATACCTCCGTTTTTTCACCCCCTTGAGGTGGTTGTCACTTGGCCTTCCCTTTACCGCCTGCTGTTCCAGGTTCACGCCTTCTTACACAATTTCCACTATCACCCAGACCACCTCCGGCTACACTTGAAGCACAAGATGACATACTCCCATCAATTATTAATCAAGAACGCGAGAGTGTAACACTCAACTTGCGGACACACTGAACACGTGCAGAAAAACAAGCCAAAACTGAGTGTTGGCACTGGCACTGCCGAGGCACGAATTCAAAACTTGTGGTACCATAGGGCACGAAAATGAGTTTTTTTGTCACGACTGCTCAATCTCGGGAATATTTGATGGCTGCTGCGAAAGTGCGTTTTGCCAAACTGGATGCCACGAAACCTGGTGCCCTACTATACATTTCCTCACATTCCATTACATGCAAACTGACATCTGATTACTGTTTTTTTTTTTTTTTTTCAAGTTTAGTTAGCTATTTATACAATGTACATCAAACAGTCTTTACAATACTGTATAACTACAATGAATTAGCATCTAAATCATATTTTGATAGTCATGTGCATGTTCAACTTTATGTATGTGACAATCAAAAATCTTCTTCCCACCATTACATCTGTGACATTATTGTAGGTTTGATCAACTAACAGAAAACACAATTTGGTAAATTTCTTCATGCAAATAAAGTCTGGTGAAGTCTGTTAGTTTCAGAAAGTTTTAGAATACTGTGCCTGTAAACAATTCTTGCAGAGATCACCAACTGAATTTTATCTACAATGTCATTACTTCAATTAATCAACCTGAATGTAAATTAACTATGCATGACAAAGGCTCAACCTGTCTCATTCAAAACTCAATACCTTCAAGATGCCACAGTTCATGTATATTCAGAGGAAGACAAGACGGTAACTAGGGATCTGAATTGATTATCTTCCCACAATGGAGCCAATTGCCATATGAATAGCATCACTCTTCAGCAACTCTGACACAAACACTGCACAATACAAGCTAAGTAAAGATTAGTTCTGCATTGCAAAGCTGTCTAATGAGTTGAAATGCTTTAACAAAGCCAAACTACATGCTACACTACAGCATTATCTAGCATTACCAATAGCTTCAACAGCAACATTTTTTTTTTTCCTTTTATGCATCCTCAAATACAGCATTTTACATAGTCTCTTCCAGTTTCTATCTACAGTAGATGGTGCCCATACTACAGATATCTCAAGCTCTGTTTAAAGAGATGAGCTAGAGAAAAATCAAATATAATCATATACTGTGTGGTACTGATGGATTACCAATACATGGGGATGGAACATCTTACAAAAAGTAAAACTGCATCCAGCTGGTAGAACTGTAACAAGTAATGGTACAGTACATTACAGGAACAATTATGAACATCTGTGCCAAATTCTGTTTTAATTTATTTCACCATTGCATTTACTATCTGAGCACTGAACAATTCACATAACAGCACCAAATCAAGTGAGTAATACAGTATGCCTCAAAACTGTGAATCTGGTTAAAAAAAAAAAGTTTCAGACATTCATAAAAACCATCTTCAATTTATTAATTCATCTGGCATTTACCTAGGCTTTATTTGAAACATTTCAATCTACAACAAAGGCTTCCCATTTTTATAAAAATACATAAAATCCTTTTGAAAGAAGCTTTTTTTTCTGGTACTTAGTTACCATAATTACATAATTCTTTCATTATGCATAGCACTCACTCAAGCATTTCCATCTCTCCTAGTTTGCTACTCACCCTTATTTCATACTCAAATGGCAAAGATGATGAAAATGACTCTGTATTAAATTACTAAAAACTTGATACTATTGCAATTATGGTAAATTGCAAGGAATGAAGAGAGGGGACTGTTTTGGAAAAATAAAGAGAATGCAAGAAAGAATGAAAGACAAAGGAGAAGGCAAATGATCACTAACCAGCAGAACATTTATGTGCTTGTGGTACTGCCTCCTACAAATATGACACCATGATACCAAATTGTATCTTATCTCTTATTACTCTCATTTCTTCATTCCCATTCTCCCTCAAATATGACTGTCACATAGAAATGCTCCCAATAAACACAAGCAACATCAGTAAAGTTCTGCTTTCACTCCTTGGGCCTAAGTTGCATCAAATATCTTCTTAAGGCTATGAGTGTACTGCTCAATTTAACATTTACTCCAATTTTTTTTTTTTTTTTGAAAATAGGAAGTTATTCTGGAAAAAGGTGAGGAAATGTAGAAGAGACAGCAGAAAAAAATGTGAAAGTGTGAAGGATGTAAGTGGTAGATTATTAACCCATGGGGATGAAGGAAGGCCCAGATGGAAAGAATATTTTGAAAATCTGAAAACAGGAATGGAGAAAGCAAAACCACAGTTAACATGATTGGTTTTGAGGGTGTAAAGAGAAGGAATGCAGTGCCAGGAAAAGTGACACTCACAGAAGTGAAGAACACTGTGAAGTGGATGAAGAATGGTAAAGCAGCTGGGGATGATGAAGTGTATGCAGAGGTGTAGTGGAGAGAGTGGAATGAAGTGCCTGTTGAGATATGTTAAGGCATGGACAAGTGAAACTGTGCCAGTAGAGTGGAAAAAGGCTGTGATTGTACCCCTGTACTAAAGTCAAAGTGAACGAAGTTAGTGCAAGACTTATCGTGGCATAAGTCATACTGAGTGTTGTAGGAAAGGTTTATGGAAGAATTTTTATAAAGAAAATAAGAGAGATATCAGAAGTCCTAGTGAGTGATGCACAGGTTAAGAGTGGCAGAGGATGTGTGAATCAAATATTTGCAGTAAGACAGTGGAAAAGGCTTGTGAGAAGGACTATAAGGTGTTATGGCATTTATGGATCTGGAAAAAGCATACGAAAAAGTAGATAGCGAAGGAGTGTGGAAGGTTTTGCGCATGTACAGTGTAGATGGTAAGCTGCTAGGTGCTGTCAAGAGTTTTTATAATGGTAATGAGGCATGTGTATGGGTAAATGTGCATCTAAGTGAATGGTTCAGGATTGGTGTGGGCATGCGACAAAGTTGCATGATGTCCCCATGGTTGTTCAATACATACCGTATATGGATGGGGTGATGAGAGAAGTAGAAACATGAGTAATGGAGAGAGGGAGAGCATTGGTAATGAATGCTGATAGATGGAATATCTCAAACTTGTTGTATGCTGATGATGAAGTGCTACTTGTACATACTGGATGAGAGCTTGGTAGACTAGTGCAGAGTTCTGAGGATGTCTGTGAGCATCGTACCTTGAGAATAAATGTAGAAAAGAGTAAAGTGATGGTTACTGAGAGAGAAGGTGACTCCCAGTGTGATGTTATAGTGAATGGAGAGAGACTGGAATTGGTGAAAGAGCTCAAATACCTGGATACAGTGACAGAACAGAGAGGAAACTGTGCAAAAGAAGTGGAAAGTAGAGTAACACAAGGAAGGAAAGTAGTGGTATTATGGAGGCCTTGATAAGACACAAGAGGCTTGAGTGTTGCAGCTGCATGAGACTTACATGAAGGAGTGTTAACGGCAGCTTCAACATACAGATGTATGTCTATGGTGTGGCGTGAAAATGCTAAGTCAAGAGTAAGAGCAGTGGAGAAGTGACTGCTGAGGAATGTATGTGGAGTACAGAGAGTGGACAGGATATGGAATAATGTGATTCAAGAAAGATGTGGAGTAAGGGAGTCTGAGGACATCACAATCAAAGAAAGTATACTGAGATGGTATGGTCATGTGGAGAGAATGGATGACAAGAGAGTGGTGAAAAGTGTATATCTGAGCAAATGTGAAGGAGGGAAGGCAAGGTAGGCCAAGAAGGTGGAGAGATATGGTGGATGACTGTGTGAGGAAGAGAGGTATGGAAGTTGGGGAGGCTAAGGGACTGACAAGAAATCAAGCCGGCTGGATGAATTTTATGCAAAGTGCACAACCAGGGATTTGGCACCCGATTTTTACATGACAGCATATGGATTGGCTCTATCAGATAGGTGTATGAGAAACTACAGTATGTGGTGAATTTTCTTTGGCCTATCTGATGAACCCAGGACATCAGAACAACTATCCCAATAGTATATGCAAATGTTCTGTCTTTGAATGTGTTTGCAGTTTGGAGCAAGTTCAATTCAAATGGGCCCTTGGACCTATTTGTTCTTTGGTTTATTTGTTTCATGAGCCATGAAGACATGAAAATACAATATATGTACTTACGACCAGCTGGCAAACTTCAGGAAATGTCAATGAATTTGCTCATCAATGCTGCCTGTCTCATTCAATGTATATACAGTATTTCTTGTCATAAGGATAATGATGTATGGATGGAACCTTCCCCAAGTCCTCCTTGTACACCAATGACAACAAACCATAAAAGGGTCTCACAGAATTGGGTATGAGGTAAACTTCTATGGTCTTTTATGGCTCAATATTAGGTCTGACTTCTATGTTTAAAAAAATTAAGTACCATGGTAAGTTTCCATAAAAATGATAATAATGGTTAGTCTTTTTGTTTCTCAAAAACACCAGTCATCCAATGAACTCACTTGTACTCAAAACCTTTAAATAATGACATGATTATCAATTAATAATAGTGCTATGCCAAATACTAAACCAAGTAATCCTACTAAACCAAGTAATCCTCCATCAGAGTACCATCAAGATCATACGGTAATCATTCAAGAGGAGACAAGTGTTCCGTTGTTTCTTAGCTAAATACACAAAGGTAGAGTGCATTATAGATACCATATAACCAACTTATTATATAATGTATATGAAAAGCATTATGAAGCAAAAGGACTCTCAAAGGAAACGAAAACAAACAGTAACAGACCTTACGGTCTTTTACTGTTACAGACTCACCAGGACATACAGATCATCAGTACTATGCAGAGTACCTGTACTTCTAAAATGTTTAACCAGGAAATAACATACAAGACAGACATTTTAGAATCACAAAACTTAAAAGCCTTGAAGGTCATAAGACTGAGGTTAAAGCTTAATCCTGGGTTTTACTAGGAGACAAAACAATTACAGAAAAGAACTGTAGGAAACCTTGGAGCAAGACCAAAGTAAGTCTAGCAGCCATGTTCAACACTGACAACTTTTCTTTAGGAAATAAGCAGACTAACCAATCAACAAAAAGAATCATCATCAAAGAATCTACATTTTCCTTACAGGTCAGTATCAAGCTGCAGTATGCTCCAAGACTTTAACCCAGATTAACAAGACTATTCATTTTCATAGAGATCAAGACATCTCCATGAAATATGTGCCATCACCCTGTTTCTTAAAATAATAATAATGTCTTAGCATCATTTAACGAGCTTTCTCTTAACCAGCCAGATCTTAAGAATTGCTTCCATCTCTGTGAAAATGATCTCAGAATGGAATTAACATACAGAAGGCAACTTCACTGTCCCTATTTCTAACTTACTTGTGTCAAATTTAATCACACCATATCTGGTATTTAGATAAAATCACTGTGCAAATGGAAAACCAGAATGCAGCAAGAATCAATAGATGATATTCCAAAATCTTGAAGTTAATCAAATGTTTCCCTTTCAGACTTGCAGTAACAGCTACAGTTTTACATCACTAAAATAGCAGACCCATCAGCCCAGCATACAACCATTCATGCTGAAGTATCTCTCTCTCTCTCTCTCTCTCTCTCTCTCTCTTTCTCCCTCCCCCCCCTCCCCCCCCCCCCTCCCCCCCCCCCCCCACCCCCACCCCCACCCACCCCCCACCACCCACCCACCACCNACACACACACACACACACACACACACACACACACACACACACACACACACACACACACACACACACACACACACAATGTCCAAGCAATTTGAATTTAGAGAAGGGTTATCTTGTGTTATGAACTTGCTGAGCTTCTAAACCTTAGTAGAGTGATAGACACTGTTCAAGAAAGGGAAGGATGGGTAAACTGTATTTACCTGGATTCAAAGAAGGCTTTTGACAGAATGCCACACAGAAGATTATTATGGAAACTGAAAACCTATGGAGATGTACATGGGAAACTGCTGAAATGGATGGAAAATTAATTGACAGAAAGACACGTCCATCCATCATCCAATCCAATGTTGCCCCATGAGAAGCACAGAAGCACGGGGCTAGGTAAGTTGGTCCTCACATTTAAGATGAGAGTGACCAGCCTCACTCATCCCTGAGTGGCATTACGTAAGCAATAAACCCCAACCATCCCTTGGATACAACCCTGCACCAGCTCAATCCAATTGGAGTTCCGTAATTACCCACTAAACCACCAAGTGCCATAATTTGGTTATATGACTACCACCCAGCAAAGTAAATGTTTTTTCTGGTGTACAGGAAGCCATTTGGCTTGTCACTCAGTGTACAGCCACCCAGTGGCAGAAGGAGGAAGAAAGAATGAAGGAAAGAAAGACAGAAGAGGGAGTGTACAGTCATCTGTAGGCAGAAGGAAGAAAGAATGAAGGAAAGAAAGACAGAAAAGGAAGGAAGGAAGAGAGGAAAGGGCAGACACCCTAAGCACTACATCGGGTGAGTGGATGGTGAGCACCCCCACATACCACAAAAGAGACACACATGAAAACTGTAATAACTGACAAGTTTTCCCAGTGGAAAAAGGTAACTAGTGGAGTGCCCCAGGGATCTGTGTTGGCCTCAATTATGTTCTTGATATACGAGAGTATATAAATACCATCTCTGAAGGGTTGAGTACTTATAAGAGTTTATATGCTGATGATGCAAAAATTACAAAACATATTAAAGGAGTAAACTGTTGTAAGAAATTGTAAAAAGATCTAGATAAATTCTATGAGCGGAGTCAAACGTGGAAAATGGAATTCAATACTAATAAACGTCATGTAATGGAAATGGGAGTCAGCAAAAACAGACCAAGGTATGTGTGCAAGATGGGAGATGAAACAATAAGGAAGGCAAAAGAAGAAAAGTACCTTGGTGTGACTATACAAGGATAACCTATCATCAAAGAAACATATAAACATGACTACTGGAGGAACTTACAGGCTGCTGACTAACATGAGAGTGACATTTAATCATATGGATGAAGAGATGCTGAGAGTTAATAGTGACCACGATAAGACCAAGACTGGAATATGCAGCACTGATATGGCCATCTCACTTGAAAAAGCATACCAGTAAACTAGAAAGAATACAAAGGATGGCCACAAAATTTACATCAAGCTTGAGGGAGCTGTCTTATAAGGAGAGATTAGAAAAGCTGAAATTGCCAACCCTGAGAGAGAGGGAGATTTGACTGCAATGTTTAAAGGAGTACGAGGAACAGAATGTGTTGACAGAGACGACCTCTTTGTGAAAGATGATGGAAGAACAAGAGAATATGAATTCAAGCTGAAGAGTCTTGCCTCAGTGATGTGAAGAAATTTGGTTTTCCAAACAAAACTATAGACAACTGGAATAATTTAGAAGGAAAGGTGGTGCGAGCAGAGAGCATCCATGTGTTTAAATCTAGACTGGATAACAAATATTTGTAGAAAAGAGATGGGAAAACATGAGCCTGGCTCAATCCCGTATAATTAGGTAAATGCACACACACACACACACACACACAAACACACAGGCATTCATGCATGTACCACCACATCATGAACACTTACATTACATCTGTATAATAATCAATGTTATAATCAATCATGAGTGAAGCTGATAAGACTGTTAAGATCCCTCCCTCCATCCTATATTACAAAACATTTTTATTATAGTGAATTAAATGTGTGTGTATGTGTGTGTGTTACATCTGATGTCAGCTGAAATAAAATATAAAACTAACCTGACTGAAAGAAGGATACCAATGAAGATGAAATATAAGGAAGTGCAAATGGAGTGATAATGAGTTCCAGACAGTCGTGTGTGAACTAAAGCCTGCTTTATGTCTGAGTAGGGAAAGTGAAGACATGACAGTTAGCAAGAGTAACCTACAGAAAACAACCACTCATCTGCCTTACTTCCATACTGAACAAGTGTGTGTGTGTGTGTGTGTGTGTGTGTGTGTGTGTGTGTTTTTCAACTGTATTTAGCTTGATTACTGAAGTACAGTGTGTGTGTATATGGGTGAT
>JAGKTI010009305.1:0-11657 GCA_018397915.1 Birgus latro | reverse complement strand
TGTGTGTGTGTGTGTGTGTGTGTGTGTGTGTGTGTGTGTGTGTATGTGTGTGTTTTTCAACTGTACTTAGCTTGATTACTGAAGTACAGTGTGTGTGAATATGGCTGATGACATTTCATGGCATCAGTTTAAAAAAAAAAAAAAAAAAAGCAAAGGTATTGAAAATGTGAACTAACCATATGTGAACCCATTATATATTTTGGCAGGTATCCAAGATATACGTTTCTGTGCATTCTCTTACCATAAAATTTTAATTAGGGCAGACTATTACTTCTGGCACAGCATACACAGAAAGTAATAAAAATTTTGGTTATCTTGCAATACCCATACAATTTACTGGTACTGAAACGATGCTAAAAATTTTAGAATATTTTCATCTTTCTGAGGATGAGATGGAGGGATGAGTGAAGAAGTATATGAGAGAGGGTGGTGTTAGCTGGGGGGAGGGCAGTGAAATGGTGGGGGACATGGCAACATGGGAGGCGATTTGCTTGTGGCCATCCCTTATGGGATTAAGGCGTCTGGCAATAGATAGATAGACAGACAAAGCAAAAATCATGTATGGGTATACAGAAACTATGGAGAGTGCAAATCACTCGAAGCAACAAATAGCTGCTGCCACAAAATCTGTAATGTAAAAAATCTGGAAGGTTCTTTGGACTGAAACTGATATAGTAATCATGAGTGTCTCATGCACCTCAACCTAAGTTCTTGAAGCTTTATTTTTTTTTGTATGTGTTTATTTGAAACTTGACTGACTCCACGACAGTACCAATAAATTACACAATTAAGGTAACATATCATCTTCATGAAATGTCAATCATTCACTCAATCCACACTCGAGCCCTAAGGTACACTCTTTTGTGATTTTTCATATCTTACATTTAGGGAAGTATAGAGTCACACATAACTTGGATACTTACAAAAACATAAGGAACTGCCCTACAAGGTGTTGCATAATTTTTCCACTATCTTCATTTAGTTTTTAATTAAAGTACAATATAACATTATATGCGGTCAATCGTTTTCAAACACCCTGTGTACTTTACTAGCCAACAGCTTGTGTTTATGTATCTATTAACAGTGGACCTGTAGCATTATCTACAGCATTTATAGCAAACTACTGAAATACAAAACTTTAAATCATTAGCTCACTGCAATGCGGATGATTCAGCCATTCCAACACACATGAAGACGAGCAGTGACGACCCTTGCTCCAGCATAATCGCTTGATAAGCTTAATGTTCAAACTTTTCACCTTTTTCTGATGATTTAATACTAAAAATACTTCAGGATTAACTTATACAACTGAATTTATCAGTGAATCCATCCATCAATCCATCATCCAATCCTATGGTGCACTAAGAAAAGCATAGAAGCCCTGGACTGGGCAAGTTGGTCCTGACATTTAAGATGAAAGTGACCAGCCTCACTCATCCCTGAGTGGCATTACATAAGCAATAAACCCCAACCACCCCTTAGATATAAACCTACACAGGCTCAACCTGATTGGAGCGCCTTCATTACCCACTAAATCACCAGGTGCCATAATTTGGTTATATGGTTACCACCAATTCAAATTACTGAATCATAGTTGTCAGCTTGCACACAACTTACATGTCCATGCAGCTTTACGACACAATTAACATTCAGGCCATGTTGTACTGGATCTGAACACCAACCGCGAAATGATTATAAACTAGATTTAGCTCTTAACCCTTAATAACTAAAATACCTCTACCGGTACTTAAAACCACCATATCTGATAATGAATCTGAACACCAACCACAAAATGATTATGAACCAGATTTAACCCTAACTCTTAATAACTAAACTTCCTCTTACTTAATGCCACTCCATCCAAGGAAGGAAGTGCAGGTTTACTGTTTGAGTTACTTTCTCCAGGAAAATATTTTTTAAAGATTATGCAGACTCCAGATTACCCAAATTCAGGAAGAATGATGTCCTACTATATGCATGACATATATTATTACCCACTTGGTCCAAAGGGTCTCTCATATATTATTTTTTTTAATCATTAGGAGTTGGAAAATAAATAACATGAAAAATTTAGCATTTAGCAAAAATTCTCAGACTGGAGGGGTTAACTTCCTAGCTCTTTATGCCAGGATTTCTCCTCAGCTGAAAAAATATATATATACTCATACTAAAGAGCTTTTACATCTATATGAAATAAATGGCAAATTCTGTCTGTCTGTCCATCTGAAACCCCTGCCTTTCATCTGGTGCTTGAACAGTTTGTGAAATTCTGTCTGTCCATCCGAGTGTCTGAAACCCCTCTAACTCAGGACACACTTGCTCTACATAGACATATTATACCTTTTTGGAATCAGGATGATCCCGGGATTGAAAATCTGCCCTTCATCTGGTGCTTGAACAGTTTGTGATTTGAAGAACTCAACTCAATTGAAGTTCCACGGAGTTTGTGATTTGAAGAACTCAACTGAGGGCTAATTGGGCCTCTGGCCCAATTAGCCCTCTGCAGGAGCTAGCTTAAAAGTCCTTAAGCTAGTACATAAATATACTGTACATACTATTTATAAAATATAAACATCCTATAAAAAATACCACATATCCAGTACTGCAATAACTGTATAAAACAAAAATTGGATTACACCAACTTCTGAATAAATCAGAGCATTCATGGGGATTCTCATAAGCTTGTGTTATGTGCAACTCATGTCATCATTGGAATGATGTAGCCACATATTAGTACAGTATACTGCACAATAAATAAAAAAAATCAATTATTCCTCACCTTAAGTTTTACAGCCATTTCCCAATTAGTTTGCAAGTGAATAACAAGTAATAAGGTAGCTTAAGGGTGTGCAATAACACATCATACATAGCTAACTGATTATTGTGAGTGTTATATGGGCCACCTCAAGGCATCACAGGAACAGGGGCAGATAATTAAAGCTGAACATACCTCTATTCATCCACCCTATTTTCTTTATCTCTGTTGAATATATGAGCTGTATCAACAAAATACAAAACAAATTAAAACCACTGCTAAAAATGACCCCCTCTGAAACTAAGCAACGTTAAAAAAATTAGATAATGTATATATAATATTTATGAAAACCAGTAACGATACTGAGCATTGTTGTAGACACGAGTTACAAAGCCCTAAAAAAACAGTATCTCTACATACAGAGATCAACCCCTGGAGACGTCAAGGATTTCTCAACTTTCTGACCCCTGCTTCCTTGTTGCAGCCCTGAATGCAAGTGCTACACTAATTCTGCCATCTAACTGCAATTCACATAGGTTAGTGGGATATGATGGTAAAATTGTGAGGGCATGGTTCTATTCATGTGCATATAGCATAGCATGTACTGAAAGAGACCAACTTGGGGACAATACATAGATATAACCAAGCTTAAAATAATGAAAGTATTGTACAGTACAGAATCTTGGCTGAGCTAATTATTCTAATTAACAACTCTAGCCAGAAATAAGTACAGTACAATAAGAAATAATGGTTCAGAATATATTACTAATTTACAGAACCAAAGTGGAATCAATTTATAACAAGCCAAAAATGACAGGAAGTGTTAAATTATCCCAGGTTAAAAAGGAAATTATAGTGGGTTAACAAAAGCCAAACAACTGGGGATGTTAAAGCAAACTAAATTCACAGCCAACAGTATACATTCCCAGGTGCTAACTAATGGCTAGGCTTCGTACCTGGTAAAGCATGGGATCTGCCAGATACCACTGCCCTGACTGTGTAAGTAACTGATCCTGCAACAGTCAAATGAAAAACAGAACTATGTTATTCTCATAATTTAAAAAAAGGGACATGAACATCCATCAGACAATACAAATGACAACTCAAAGGTGCTTCCCTTCATTGTGGCTCTCTTTTGCACAATACCCAAGATACAAAAAGGCCTCACAACCAATGCTTGATTCTGGATTAAAATGGATAAGAGGGAAGCAGATAAAAGGTGGGTAAGTTTTACAACAAATTTTGTTCCACACCCCTGGGTCATAATCACATACTGTATAAGAGTACCACCTCTGTTTTCTATTGAGTCAATTTAATTGGTTTTCATTTTAAAACATTTTTTTTTATTAACTCCAAAACTGAGTAACTGAATAAACTTTTAAAGAACAAAACATAAAAAAAGGGAAAGGAATACCTGATAGTTGTATCTGATAATTTCAGGGTACTGTCCTGTTCTGTATTGAACCCAAATGTAACGTACATGATGCTAATTATATCTATATGACTTCCAAATTTTCATTAGTCAACCACCCTACACAAATATCAAACTTCTCAAATAGTACCTGTATCAAAAATAGTTTAAACATCAAATATTAGCGCTTGCTTTAGCTGGTGCTGGTGTACTTTACTGTGCTCATCACTCAATATACAGTATTATCTAACAAACATATAAGCAGAGTTAAGTCTATAGAGTAACTGTAAGATGCACCTGAATAACAAGTCAAAAACCTTGTACATCACAGAATATAGCTCAGACACTCCTGGTTTTTGCTTTTACTACTGCATACAAATGTACTCAGGTAAAGACAAAAAAATATCACCTCCAATAATCCCTAAAGACTGCTACCACCAAATGATCTGTATGCTGAGGGAAGTATTAGAGCCTCAAACATTTGAAAACAATTCTATTTTTCTTTCCACTTTCCAACCTTATGATACCAGGATACTTCTTTTTCACACCCAGTTCAAGACTGTGATCTTCCTCCAATAAATCAGACCATACCTAATCACCTGTTACTCTAAATCCAATGCAAAGCACTGAACACTTTACCATCTGCATTTCATGTAACAGCAATATGTAATGTACCGGTAAGCCTTTAACATCACTAACCTATAATGTACTGAACATGCTGTACATTAACTATCAACGCTTCTAATCCATTCCTCCCTTCTGGGAACAGTCTGACATGGAATGACATCATCACCATCATCATCATCCAACCCTGTGTTGCCCCATGAGAAGCACTGGTGCCTGGGGCTAGGGAAGTTGGTCCTGACATTAAGATGAGAGTGATCAGCCTCACTCATCTGCAAGTGGCATTACGTGAGCAATAAACCCCGACCACCCCTTGAATATAAACCTGCACAGGCTCACTCTGATTGGAGAGCCTTAATTACCCACTAAACCACCAGGCACCATAATTTGGTTACGTGGTTACCACCCAGTGTAGTAAATGGTTTCCTGGTGTTCAGGAAACAATTTGGCTTGTCACTCAGCGTAGAGTCACCCATAGATAGAAGGAAGAGGAAAGAATGAAGGAATGAAAGACAGAAGAGGAAGGAAGGAAAAGGGGAAAGGGCAGGCACCCAAGAGTGGCACTACATAGAGTGAGTACATGGCGAGTGCCCCCACCTACAAAACTGCCATCAGATTAACATGTTCTTACATATTTCTCTCACTTATTCAGTGGCTTCTCATCCATCTCTTACATCACTAAGCTGTTCCACTCTTAGTCTTCTACACCACATATGGGGTTTTCCTTTTCCGAAAGCAACCCAACTCCCACTTTCAAAGACTTTCCTTGGCATTCTATCACTGTGCATTTCCACTTCATGGAAGACTGCAATAAAGCAGTCAACCAAATGATGCAACATGTTTCTCCTGAACAGACATAGTACTCTATCTATTGCCAGATGCCATAATCCCATAAGGGGTGGCCATTTGACTTTGAGTTATTTGTTTTACAGGGAGGGGCACTAATCCTCCACCAACCCACTTTGACAGGTAAGGAGTACGTATGGTTTGATTATATGGTTACCACCCAGCACTGTAAATGGTTTCATGGCTTACAGGAAATTATTTGGCTTGTCACTCAATGTAAAGCCACCTGTAGAGGAAAGAAAAGCAATAAGAAGTGACAGGAAAGATGGGAGAAATAGGAAGGGAGGAGGGCAGGCACAGAAAAAGAATGATACAGGCTAAGGAAGAAGTAGGCAGAACTATATCGAGTAGATAATGGTCACCACCACCTACCACTAACACAGTACTCACAATACAATATTCTGAAGACAAAATGTGATGGGGATACACCACCCAGACAGGTTAACACACAAAGGGCACTGTGAATGCACATCATTACAAATCAGGTAACAAAAGTCTGGTCACCCAGTGCATTTTGATTCAGGTTAGCTGTCTGAGTATATATCCAGGATTTAGCCAGCTATATGCTCCCCAAGCATAAGGAAAATGATGTCCCTAAAAATAAGCCAAGAAAGTGAATTCTGTGCAGAAAGTAGACTATGAGATGGTATGTGTGTTGACAAGGTCTTATGGTGTTAACAAGCTTACTACCAGCATGATAAGGAAGAATTCATCAGATGTCCTGCACAAACTGAAAGTATAACAACTACTTTATGTCAGTGGAAGTTGCTACTAACTCCTTGTTGCATCAGATGGAGGAAATAATCACTCTGAATACACCTAAAAAACAAGTGCCATGACTGGAACAGATGGCTCTGGAGCTATATGCTAAAGTTAAATGGTGATCATGGTTCCACAATTTTGTTCTCCAGCATAACCTGGTCCATCTGAATAAGAAAGGCAAAAGTGAGGCAGGGTTATAACTAATGAGCTCAACCTGTTCTGCTGCTAAGAAATTTACACTAAAGACCAATGGGTGCTGTACTGCCAATGCTTCCACAATGAGTTTCTAAAGAGCAATCAACAGTAATATTTTGATGATGTAACCAGTAACTGGAAACTAAAAATTCTATCTGTGTATAAGTCAGCAGTCAGGGGTTTTGAAATGTAAGAATTCAGGATTCACAGCCCTGAGGATCTGAGCATGTACTGGGCAGCATGGTAGATGAGGATTAACTGAATGATCACTTCACCAAGACTGCTAAAATAAACTGTAAGCCAACAAATTCAGACTTCAAACTTCTTTTCATCCTGACTAATATACCAGATCATCCACAGCTACCAAAACACCAGGGTAGAATTTCTACTACACAATACCACATTCAACTTTCAGCTCCCTGACCAAGACGACATCAGCTGTACCACATTCACTAATTTGTTACCCGACTGGATCTGGATTTGACGGGACGAGTTCTCATATCCAGCCAAGATTATCAGATCAGACAGCGATGCTTTGAAGCATCACGATGTTTATGTATAAGAAGTAAAACTACTGCCTTTAAAGTCTGTACAATCGATTCTCAGTGAACTATGTGGTTGAAAAATGTTGTATCGAGTATTTATTAGGGTTACATTAAATGTTCTACTCAGAGTGCACCTATATTACAGTTCTGGACTATCACAGCCTTTCCAGTGGTTGTCATGTACAAACCACCTCATACAGCTACAGTAACTCAATATAAAAGGGAACCACAGTACTGTTTTTCATTCAAAACTGTAAAAACGTGTAGCTAAATATACAATCTCCTGACTTGTAGTTTTTGTACTGAAAATAATGTATATGGTTTATAACCATTCTATGAGTTAACTCCCCAAAAAACTCACTGCTATATTCCTATAAATATTGGAGTGAAAATCTTACTGCATGAATCCCCTGGCTTGCAAACTGTAAATACAACCATACTAACTGTATTATATTAACAAGGTTACCATCTACTTGTAATTTTTAAACACCAAACTTGAACTCAAAAGTAGCTAACGTATATCTAAATATAAAGCACAAGAAAATTGCCAGAAAGTACAAAATCTCTAGAACATCACTGAAATTAAAATTTTCTAGAATTCATCATTCAATCCTTTTCTGCCCCATCAGGAGCATACATTACCCCTAGAATTCTAACTGCTAGATTAAAAGTTGCAAGGCATTCAAGACTGTCACTTATTAAAATTAAAGTCTCTTGATCTGGCAAAAAGAACTGTCCTAGCAACTCTGCTGCCTGGGAGAGTTTAAACACTACCCTCTGACACACTTAAAAAAAAAAAAAAATAGCATGGTGCAAATATCTTCAGGCTTTAAACCCCTTTAAATAACTGTTGATACATCAATGACCATATATGCAAGTTATGAAGAAAACAGACGTCATAACAGCAATCACAGTCAGTGGTGTAATACGGAAAGTGTTCAAGCATGAAACTAACACTAATATGCAATTGTGCATACACAGGTTTTGAACTGGAGGAGGTTGGACAGTATAACAAATACCCTTCATAATATATCTATGATATATAGAAAGAAAGCATAACTTAGTCATAAGAGTTTGATACCAATTACCTGATTTTTCTAGTACACATTGTGACACTGGTCACAGGCATTCCAATCTGGGGCATAACAAAAAGCTTTCTGCAATAGGTACCATTTAGAACAGACATAAGGATGAAGCCAGCTTTGGCTTTGGCTTAATGAAGCCAGAATTTGGGAGCTTTGGTTTTTATAACTTTTAAAATATATGACTTCATACCGTCCTATGGGCTTTGCCTTCAGCTTCAGAGCCGAGGGGCTGGCTTCAGTCCCAACTGCATGTTACTAAACCAGGATCAAGAATGAAGTACTTTGCTGCATGTCTAACCACTCTTTAGAGCATAAGGGATGAACAATGTCGGTAATTATAACAAGATCATGAAAGGTAGGTGGGGGTGCTCACCATCCACTCACTCGATGTAGTGCTGCTCTCAGGTGCCTGCCCTTTCCTCTCCTTCATCCTTCTTTCCTTCCATCCTCTTCCATCTTTCTTTTCTTCATTCTTTCCTCATCCGTCTGCCTACGAGTGACTTTACACCGAGTGACAAGCCAAATGGTTTCCTGTACACCAGGAAGCCATTTACTACACTGGGTAGCAACCATATAACCAAATTTTGGCGCCTAGTGGTTTAGTGAGTAATTACGGCGCTCCAAACAGATTGAGCCGGTGAAGGTTTATATCCAAGGGGTGGTTGGGGTTTACTGCTCATGTAATGCCACTCAGGGATGAGTGAGGCTGCCACTCTCATCTTAAATGTCAGGATCAACTTGCCTAGCCCTGGGCTCCTACGCTCCTCATAGGGCAATGTAGGACTGGACAATGAATGAATTAAATGAACAGGTCTAGAACATGTAGGAACTGGGAAAAACTGTCAACTGTAGTATGTAGGAGGACGGCTGGGCCTTGATAGCAGGCTGTAAAGCCTATGCCCAGAGTCGGACACATAAAAAAAAAAAAAAAAAAAAAAAACTACTGCATAAGGATCACTGCTTAGTATTGCTGGAAAGATTTTTCAGCCAGAAAGGTGTTGCCTTACAGACCAAACTTTTGAAAAGCTAATGATGATTTGCTGTAATGTATGTTGCCAGCTGCCATAATCTTATGCTTCATCCCAGTGTGAAATGTAACCTTTTTATTTTTTTCCTTCTTTAATGTATTGTCATTGGGAAATTCTTTTGTAAGATTTCTTACAATGAACACAGCTAAAATTTTGACAAAGTTGCTTTATTATTTTTGAGGCACTTTTTTTCATACAAAAGTCATTATACTGTCACTACTTCAAGGGATTTTAACTTATAACCATTCTTTTCAGCATTCTGAATACACAAGTACTGTACTTATCTATAAATATTTTGGGGACTACAGTAATTTTATGACATTGCAGGGGACACTTTAGGCAGGTCTCATTACAGTATATGAGCACTTGCTATACAAGAAACCAATGCTACGAGAATGAGTAATTTAGACACAAATTCAGTGATGCCAGCAGGGTCCGGTAACCTAACCGTACTTTTCCCGTAAGTTATGTAGTTCATTATACAAGTTTCGCAATCTTTTTTTTTGCTCCATTATACGAGTTTCCGCTATCTGAGCAGTCCTCCATTAATATATCCCACTCATGAAATGGGACCCACCTATATTGTGTTCTATATTTTTAAGGAGCATCTTAAATCCATAACATCATACGTAAACTTCATTAAAAAGATACTTTATTACCGGGATCTCTAAAAAAAATATTTAAACTGACTTGTCTTTGCTTAAAGCCTAATATTCTGTATGCCTGGTTATCAAAGGCATACTGTGGCTCTAAGCTAGCATCGGCTTCAGCTTAATACACTTTTGGGTGACTTTACCTTTGGCTTGATGAGTCTGCCTTCAGCTTCATTAAATTCTAGGGCTTTGTTTTTTGGCTTCAAAGCCAAACGGCAGGCTTTTGCCCTATGTCTAATTTAGAATACTTAAGATGCCTTTGATTCCACAGTATACATACAGAGTAGCTATAAGGATATCATGCACCCTTATCTCACTTCACCACTAATACTGAAATACACACTTCAAAATCCTCTTAACCTTATATGATTCACTTCCAATATTAAAAAAAGGAAAAAAAATACAGCATTCAGCAGTTCTCCATCCATACTATATATATTTATCTATCTTTCTATATAGACAGATAGACAGAGATAGACAGACAGACAGATACAGACATATATATATATATACAGTAATCCCTCTAATATCCGGACGTCCAATAACCGGACACACTCACTAACCGGACATTCTGGGCTGCCCAACCCCCAAAATGAAAAAAAAAAAAAAAAAATCGATTAATTTTCGATTTTTTGGGACCACGTCAGTTTGAATTTCCCGCGCGCGCCGATCCCCTCTGTTTACACTCATGACGCCACTATCGGTCACCATTACCCACTCCCCTCCTCCCTCGTGAACAACTCCGAAAATGGCGGCCGAAGTGATTGCTTTTGTGGTGATACCCTACCTCCTACAGTGCTTGATACTGCTCATCACCTTCTTCATCATGTGTGTGATGATGGCCCCGCCTCGTGAGAAGAGGAAAAGAGTGGTTCTGACTCTGGAGAAGAAGAGGCAGATATTGGACAAGGTGGACGCCGGCTGGTCAACAGGGCGCATCTTACGTGAGTTCAACCTCCTTCGCTCCACCTTGTTTGATATCAAGAAGTCCCGAGACAAACTACAGCAGTACACGGCTGATTTCGCATCGAAGACCAGACGAAACGTGCAGAGGAAGGTGATGTTTACTCCTAAGTATGCAGACATCGACCGCTCCATGTTGATTTCGTATCGACAACAATGTGCTGCTGGTGTGTTGGTACGTGGAACGGAGCTGCAAGCTGCTGCTGAGAAGTTCACAAGGCTCCATGGATCATCACTAGACCACATGGGAATTTACTGTTGTGTACAGTGCAGTGAAGTGATGTTATTCCAGTTATAAAAAAAAAAAAAACTTGGTGAAAGTGTTGGTGAGAAGTGCTGGTGATTCTCAAGTGGAAAGGTGTGTCAGGTGCAACATCTTCCTGTCAGAGTCTGAGATGATAGAGTGGGTTATTACATCAGGACGGTCGCTTTTTGTTCGTAAGTACCCTAACTTCATGCCTAACGTGTTTTCATCATGCTGTACATGTGTTAAAAAATTACCGAAAATGTTAATCATAATTTCCTGCTTGCTATTTAATTTTTCCATGCATGGTTCTTAAGTAAAACAGCTAGAAAAAAGGTGGAAGCAGTTAATTTCATGTCCGGTCCTAACCTAACCTAATCT
The DNA here is from genome assembly GCA_018397915.1 of Birgus latro. Classification (NCBI taxonomy): domain Eukaryota; kingdom Metazoa; phylum Arthropoda; class Malacostraca; order Decapoda; family Coenobitidae; genus Birgus; species Birgus latro. Next base: position 165 of record JAGKTI010009305.1, on the reverse strand, counting down.
ATGGTTACCATATTTTCATGCCTAACCTGTTTTCATGATGCTGTTAATGTGTTAAGAAGTTACCCTAAATGTTAATCATAATTTCCTGCTTGCAATTTAATTTATCCATGCATGGTTCTTAAGTAAAACAGCTAGAAAAAAGGTTGAAGCAGTTAATTTCATGTC
>JAGKTI010009304.1:16227-31298 GCA_018397915.1 Birgus latro | reverse complement strand
TCACTCACTTTACAGGGAGGTGATTAGTTCACTTACCTACCAATGAACCAAGAAACTCACTGGAAGTTGTTGTTGGTCGTTAACCCTTGCCAAGCTGCAGACCTCATATGATGCACAATGAAGGTCTGTAAGTTGTAAGTTTCATATGAGGTACAATTTACACTGGTTATAAACAATGACTTGGGAAAGGCAACTCAGCCCAACAAGGGTTAATCCTTTCATCAAGAAAGATGCCAGCAGGAGAAAATCATTACGTTTTCATGAATGACTGGCTGCTACACTAAAATTCTTTGCTACTGGGAAATCATAGGAGTGTGTGAAGTTTTCCACTACAATATCAGGAGTGTATGTGGAGATTGTCAGGCATGAAAGGATTGACATTGCTGGTGAGTCTCTTGAGTGTGAGGAAGAGTTTTGTTTCTTGGGAGACATGTTATGTGCTGGAGGTGGGGCTGGAGCTAGCTTTGTGGTTACAGTGAGGAGTGGTTGGAAGAAATTCAGGGAGCTTGTTGCTCACCTGACACTGAGATGGTTCTCCCTCACTGCTAAGGGATCTCTGTATGCGGCATGTGTTAGGAGTGTAATGCTGTGTGAAAGCGAGACTTGGGCAGTTAAGGAAGAGGATATTCGCAAGCTCAAATGTGCAGAAATGACAATGATTAGGTGGATAAGCAGTGTGTCCATGAATGCGAGGCCTGGGGGGCTAGGTTTACAATAGAAGAGTTAACAGGAAGGATGAGACTGGAATGTATTGGTGCTGCAACAAGGAGGGGTAGATTGAGATGGTTTGGTCATGTGGGGAGGATGAGAGTAGTTAACTGGGTGCAGAAAATGAGAAATTGAGAACGTTGATGGTAGGGTCGTGAGAGGCAGAGCGAAAAGATCTGGGACAAGGTCATAGAGTGGGACCTCAGGGATGAAGGACTGAATAGGGAGGCAGCCAGAGATTGAGCAGCATGGGTAGCCACCATTAGGTGACCAAGGTCAATGCACGCAGGCATGTTGCAGCCTTTACAAATGAAAAGAAATTAAATGAGCAATGGAATGAATTATACCCCAAACTTGCCAAGGAATCTGGGAATCACTTGAAAAGGAGTATCTGAAGGTTAGTAAAAAAACATATAATTCATTTTATAAGATTTTAATACGATATAGTACTGCATGTAATAGGACTTATAAAAGATTTAATAATATTGTGTCTGTGGTCTTATCTCTGTGACAGTTGGCACAAAACTGATGCCAGGCCCACAGGCTGCCCCATACATACACAAACTGCCCATCAGTCCACATTAATTGAGGGGCCAGTTTTTCAGGAGACATCAGTCTACTGTTCAGATTTCTGTCCTGTCCTTTAGTTCAAAACACCCCAATACACACCGAAACTGGAATGATGAAATTGGTTTAAACAGGTTCTTTCAGCTGGGCTGTCAACTGAAACTGTGTGTATATGAGGATCTTTAAGTTGCCCATCTCCTGCAGTCCACTACCCTCCTTTCAGGGGATAGGAAGTAGTAAGCAGGCAGTTGAGCCACCATGTTAAATTAGTGCCACTGCAGGAAGGTATCCCTCTCCAGCACCAAAAACAGTCTAAGATATACCGCACTAGTCTTATAACCATATTAATTTACAGCAGCTCCAGCAATATGAAATATCCATAATGGTTTAACCATCAGTTACAAGTTGCTCATATAGGTCTAAAGGTCTTGTAACACCTCTTCCTTAGTGATCTGGTCTGCCCATTACAGCTCAGTATGCTGTTGCATATTATTACTGAAAACTGTCGGAGTTTACTGCTCACGTAATGCCACTCGGGGATGAGTGAGGCTGGTCACTCTCATCTTAAATGTCAGGACCAACTTGCCTAGCCCAGGGCTCCTACGCTCCTCATGGGACAACACTGGATTACATAATGAACGAATGAACTACATCAATGGTGAAACTATGTGAATGAAATAAAAGAGAATATTAAGTAACTGTCTATCTATCTATTGTCAAACACCTAATCTTATGAGAGGTAGCCACCAACAAATTGCCCCCAAATTGCTCTGTCCACTGCTTTATGGCTGCCTTCCCTCCAACTTATTATGGATGAGGTGATACAAAGTTTGAAAGCCTCTTAGAATATAAACTTATGGTCTGAAGGTTTTGTAACACCTCTTCTCCGCTGTTTATTATGCACATTACACCTCAGTGTCTTCTTATATGTTATTAATGATAACTATATGTCAATATCAAAAATATTTATATAACATGCATGAAATTATCAAGGAGTAATTATGGAAAATAAATCACTAAGGAAGAGGCAATACATAGCTTCCAAAATAAGTGAGAATTCATCATTTATGACATACAAGAGTGCTAAGGAGTAATAAGCAAAATAAATAGCTCAGAAAATGATTGTATGAAGCATCAAATGGCAGTCTGAGTTCATGTATAGAGGGTGTTGAGGTGACGACATGGCAAGCAGGAGACAGCCTACTTCACTTCACTTTCAGTAAGCCCCCATGGTAACTTCCTCTCTTTGATATGATGTGTGTGTGTGTATGTTTTTTTTAGCTGTTTTTTGATCTATGAGAACAATGTTTCCTTCCCCTTGCATTTCAAGTCATGTTGCAAGAAATTTGACGAGTGTTAGTTAAAATGTAGTAAGGAGACTTTTTAGTTACTGGTAAAACGCCCTACAGTCTGGGGGTGTGGAAAGGAGGAAGGAGGGGGAGAGTGAGGGGAGGAGGAAGTAGAAGGGGGAGAATGAGGGGAGGAGGAAGTAGGAGGGAAGGAGGGGGACAGTGAGGGGAGAAGGAAGTAGGAGGGAAGGAGATGGACTAGACTACACTTGGCCATCAACTAAACTGAAATGTATTTGTGATCTTTGCTGGGTTAGAACAAATGTGGTGTAGTGGTTATAATGCCCTGGCCTGAGTGACTACCCTGCATAAGTTTGATCCCTAAGGGTTGATAGGAGGTTTTTAAATCATGTACTGTCATCAAGGGAAGCAGGCTGCCCTCTCTCCAACTCACACCATCCTCATTAATATATTTCTCCATATCATTCCTCCCAAATCATTCTCAGTCTCCATCCCTCTCTCCAACTCACACCACCCTCATTCACCTACCCCTACACCTCAACTGCAGCCTCCCTCTCCCCCTCATCACTCACACAGGCCTACTTTGCTTCATAAATTACAGTAAAAGAAAAAAAAAATCTTAATTTACCTATTCTTGCTGTTCTTGTTACAGTCTTCTTCTTCTGTCTTTCACTCACCTTAGTCTTCCTGTGATGATGTCCATGAGTGTCAATGCTATGTGCCACCAGACTGAAAAACAACAATAGTTTTACCATCACTATCATCATTATCCCAACTACAAAAATGGGGACAGCTAGAATCCAGAGGCAAATGGGGAAATAGCTTAAAAGTAGAACTATCATTTTAATCATCATTGGTGCTGGAGGGAGACCTTCATACAGAGACAGATATAAGTAAGCACCGCTGTTACCCAGTTATATGAATGTCCCTAAACCACCTCCCTATCCTCTGACAAGATGGTGAGCTACAGAAGAAGGGAAACTTAAGCCTTCTGTCTACCAGGTTCATGTAACAGAAGAACCAACGGTTACAAATATGACAACTACTAAATCATCATCATCACAACCTTTATTTCTACCTAAAAGGGCAGGATTAGGAAGAAGCTGAATCAGAGAGAGAGAGAAAGCTCAAAAAAATGTGAGAACAAGCATAATCATCATCATCAACAGCAGCAGCAGCAGCAGCAGCAGCAGTACAGCCAGTGGAAAGGCCCACAAAATCACTGCCACATCACTCAAGCACTCAGAAAACTGGCTCCTTTCTGTCCACTGCTGCTTTTCCCTTTCAATGGGGTTACGCTGGATAATTACATTTCAGTCACAAGTATACAGAGCCAAATGTCCAAGCCTCAGAGACTTGTTCGCACTGTTACATAACTTATTACACATTACACATCTCAGCTTTCTTTCTGTCAACAGATTCCAGCAACTGATGGGAAGAAATTACCATTCTATAGCTGGTTTGGGCACTTGGTATGGCTTCCAGTTCACAGAACAAATCAGCTGTACCATGGCCAATATCAATATGGGGATTCCTTAAGAGAAAAAATGGCATAATGTTCATGTATCTTTGTATGTATGTATGTATAATATTTCAAAATTGCAGGATGATATGTAGTACAACCTGCATACTTCTTAGTCTTTGACACTTCCTAGTTAGCACTTTTATTCTAACCCAAAGTAACATAACCAAAGCTAGGAGTAGAACATAATCAACATATTCAACCAATTATACTCTCATTAACTGCAGTACAGTACCAAGAGAAAAAAAAAAAATCCCCTCTTCAAGGTTCAATGAGTAGCGGATGAGGTAGGTCATCGTGCTGCAATATACTAAAGGGAAACCAACCACCATTAGTACCCAGGCCACAAAGCCACCAAGATATATCAATGCCACCATGTGAAGGCATCCTTCTCCAGCAGCACTGAGGCATTAATGGTGAGTTATGAAGCTGTGTGGGGAAAAAAAAAAAAAAATCAGACATACATGAACACAGAGCAACAAAAAAGTGAAATCAACCAATACATTTGCCAAGACAGGATTCAACACGAGTGTCAGACGCTGGGACAGATCTAGTAGAGTACACATGCACAAATCATGTCTCGATGTCTCAGGCAGCAGGAACAAATACTGAACTTCATCTATGTGTTGTGACTTTATCTCTCTGTACAGTGCAGCCTCGTTATAAGACGTCTAATTATATGGCAAACTGCAACAACGATACAGGCATACCCCGGTTTAACGATGTAATTGGTTAGGTAAAACCCCTTCTGATTTCTAGAGGTCCTTCTTAAGATGAAAAATAAAGACAACAACCGTGTTAAGGACCAGAAAGAGGAATGTGGGGGTGACATTGTTCAGGACGAGTCTTTCCATGATTTTGGAAGGTGTGCAGAGCAAGATATTGGTCTAAATATTGATACATTACTGAGTGACTGCCTGGCTCAAATACTGGGATGATTATTGCCTTCCACAGAATATCAATCTGTGGAATGTTAATTATTGCAGTGAGGATACTAAGAGATAAAGGCAGACATGTGTTAAAATTAAACAGCAGAAAAAAACCATGGTGAAAACCAGTATGGAGTGTGACATTAGTCATACTTCTACACGTCTTCACCCAACTCTTCTGATCCATTCTCTGTATATGTTCAAACCAGTTCAATCTCCTCCTTTCCACTGTACTTTCTTTCTATGCTTTCCAATCCCAGTTGTGTTCTCAGTTCTTAAGACATCCCATTACACAGGCAAAGATGAGAGCAAAACAGTCACCTGGGTTAACCTCTCTGAGAAATACTCTCTCAAGAGTGGAAGAAATTTGCATAAACACCGTGATGTCATATTCCACCTTGTGGTTATCTGACTGATTTGTTCCCCCCTGCAGAGGTTATTCATGTTATGAATATGAAACAAATCATGTTGGATATCATGCTGGAGTGTACAAATAAGTAAAAATATGCATCTGCGTAAACACAGGACTTGCACTGAAGAGGTTTATTTTGAAGGAGGTTTGACTATAGTGTATCTGAGAAAAAACAAAGATGGAGTAAGAATAACAGATGGGGTCAGCACACTGGCCTGGCTATATGAAGTACTGTAGCTTTGGCTTTAAAATTCTTTAAAGATGAATAATATCACAATTAAACTTACAATGTTTAAATAAAAGAACAAAGACAGAAGAGGAAAAGAAATAGCCAAGGGAATGAGTGTCAGTGAAGTACGCAAAATATAGTAGCATAGAGAGGATTCTGTCATGGTCTTCCCCTATTGGGATGGTTCCCAAAAGGCAGAAAGTCTTATGAGATGGCAGTAGTGGCAGTGATGATTCATGATACTGACAGTAATGACAACAATATTGATAATGACAACAATAAGTCACAACAATAATGATGATGATGACAAAGATGATTATGATAAAAAGAAATTTCTGTTTTATACATAGTATTAGATATATGTCACTGAACAGAGAAAAGTGGAAAAATCTTACTGGATGTATGAGGATCATAATATGCTAACCTTCTCATATTTGGCATTATGTTCGGCCCAGAAGTGGTGGTTCCAGCTGTGTGTGACTATATGCTGCTGTTGGTTGCTTGGTAAAAGAAAGGCCTAAGCATGAGGGACATAACTGAATGGCCGAAGGTGTCTCAAATGGTAGGCTGGTCCAACACAGCCACATTGCACATCTTGAGGATTCACCATCATATCTCCCTCCTCTCCTTCATGTATCTGCAAAAGCATTTATTTTAATTCACTCTGCTCTCTCAGAAGGCAGTAACAACTATCCAAACTTCATCATACATCATACTGAATAAGGCTGAAGGAGAGGTTGGTAAAACTCTCCATTTACAGACCAACATAACCTTCACATAAATTAAGAGCTAGAAGTAACCAGATATTTTGTAAATCTGTAAAGGTAATTCCACACAATACAAGAGTACTGTATCCTGAAGGATAGGAAAGACAGAATACAATTCACATATTCTTTGTGTCATTCATTCATTCATCATCTAATCCAGTTTTGACCCCCATGAGGAGCATAGGAATTCCTTGTGTCACTAGAGGTAATTAAAGTGTTCAAAACTGGGTAGGAATATTAACCCCCTCATACTGGCAAAGGGATGTATGTGGCACATCCAACCCTACCACTTGGGTTGCATGCTGCCTTTTACATACTTAAGGAAATCTGGGGAGATTATATACATGGGTTTCCTTCCTCTTCTGATCCAAGTCTCAATGAGGTCAAACAGACTTCCTCTGGATCACTCCATGCCATGCAAAATACAGAAATACATTGAAATGGATGGATATTAACAGTATAGTATATATATAAATACTCAGGCAGTTGGCTTGCCTTATCTAAGCCTCACTTGTTCTGGATATGGCTCATGAACAACAATTTGGGGATAAGGTGTGCATCAAATTACTGTTATGTAAATAGGGTAACCCACTCTCACATTCAGTGATAAGTAACTTCTCAACCCACTAACCTGACCATATTGTACTGATTCGTATGATACCAAATGGCATTTTTATTATGCTTACGTTATGCAGATAAAAAAGTGATGATGATACAACAATACAATAATAATAATAATCATAATAATAATAATAATAATAATAATAATAATAATAATAATAATAATCTGATCTTATGTTTCTTTCAAAGAAATCCACTAATGCTTAAAGCACATAAGCACCTATATACAGTAATTACACACACTGACATTATTTATATACTGTACATATAATCCTCATCTGCAGAAGTGGCAACACACTAAACCCTGTATGGTACTCATCCATCATAACACCTCACTAGAAATGCTTTAAGCTGGCTCTCAAAAGATTAAACAGAAGTAAACTATTCCTCAAAGATAACAGCAATCTGTTATATAACCCAGGGCCACATAGGAAAATAACCACTAAGAGAAAGATGACTGATGAACAACACTTGACTCATCAAGATGCAAAAGATCATCTTCACTTCTCAATACAACACACGGGCATGCTGACAGAAATGTCAAAAATTCAACAAGATATTTCAGTTCGCCAAATATAAGAATCTTGAAAACCATGACTCAGCTTAAACTCTATAACTTTAACTGTCAGTCTGTGCAACTCAATTTGAAATGAGGTTGTAGGGATTCTCAAAGGGAGACCATTGATATGCCCTGCTGCCTTATTTAATGCAGACTGAACCTTTTTCAACAGATTACCTGAAGAACCAATCCATAATGCACTATGATAATCAAATCAAGGCAAAACTATTGTATGAACCAATATTAAGATGCTATTAGGTACCTACTCAGAAACTGCCACAAAGGGTATTGTTTTTTGATGTTCAGATTACAGTTCTGACGGCCTGATTATTGTGTCCTTTGTACCTTACTTCAGAGTTAGAGTTAAAATTCAAACCTAAGTTTCAAACAGAACTCACTAAATGAAGCTGTGACTTGCCAATACAAAGAGCTAGGGTATTCTCAGCATTATCGTCCCTTCCGTTTCTTCAAATAATGACAAACTAAGTTTTGCTAACATTCAGTTTAAGTTTCCTCTCACTTATCCACATCTAAATATCAGACACTGAGGATTCTAATGTATTCTTTGTATCATTAATTTAGTTGTCTTCACACAAAGTTCAGTGTCATCATCATGAATTGCAATGAGATTATATGAGCTTTTCTCACTCCAACACGGATCTTTCACCCACTCACTTACATATCCACCTACCCTTACTCAGGCTTCACTACCATCTTAAATATTTTATAATAGCATTCAATAGCTTACCATCCACACCACTGATATGCAAAACCTTCCATAATCCCTCTCTGTTTTGTAAGCTTTTTCCATCCATCCATCACTCCATTATCCATCTTATGTTGTCCCACGAGGAATGTAGAAGCCCAGGACTAGACACATTGATCCTGGCAGTTTTTCCAAATAGATAAATTCCATAATACCTTCTGATCCATTTCACAAGCCTTCTCTACAACCTGTCTTATTGGATGTATTTGATCCACACACTTTCTACCACTCTTTAAGGCCACTCTGTCTGCCACCTGATAGGCCATCTGATATATCCTTAACTTTCCCAGTGATAATTCTTCCCCATACCTTTCCTACAACAAGCAACAGACTTATGACATGATAATTTTTTCACCCACACTGCTCACCTTATCCGTGTATTAGGGTGCAATCACAGCCTCTTTCCATTTCACTTGCACACTTCCACTCACTCATGCTTTGTTTCATACCTCTAACAAACACTTCCTTCTACTCTCTCTGCTGCTCTTAACCCCTTCCATCCAATAACATACTCTTCATATTGTTCTTTCCACATTCAAACAATTATATTCAGCACAGGAGAGACTTTTTAAACTGAAGAGGATAGATACAGCTTTAATTAATCCTTATTAGTATCAGAGATCTTCCCTAAGTTGAGTATTATCACTTGGAGGTAGCAGGGGAAAAAAAAAAAAAAAAGACTGAAGAGGCTAATAATCTCTGACTGCATCTCACCAACACCTATCGTCTCCCCATTCTTCTGTGACATCAAAGCATTCTTCACTTCTGCCAACATTATCTTTGGCATTACATTCCTTCTCTGCACACCACCAAACCCGGTCCTCCTCACTACTGCCCTGCTCTCATCATTATCGTTCATCTGTTTTTCAAAATATTCTTTTAAATGCTCCTTACTTCACTTTCATTTGTTAGTATTCATCCACTTTCCTCTCTCACATTCTCAAACTTTCAACCTTTATTTTTACATTTCTGCACCTCTTTCCAAACTAGTTTCCCATTTTCTCAGTAATCTGCATTCATGTTTATTCCAAGATCATCATTTACCTCCTGCTCTGTTAAAACTGCCAAAGCTGTGTAAGGTGTCATAAGGCTAGCAACTATGCAGAAAGGTACAGCTTGGTGGGATGACGAGCTGAAAGAGCTATGGAGAAAACAGGTAGAAATGGCGAGAGTGGATGCAAGAAAAGGGTTCAAGTGAAAGAAGGGAATACACTGAGAATAAGAAGCATGTGAAGAGACTAGTAAGGAGAAAAAGAGAGGTATGTGACAATCTCAGAAAAAGAAAAATGAATACAAATAAAAAAAAATCAATGCTTCTACTGACCATGCTAACAATATGGGCAATGCTCCATGTATCATAAATATCTGCCACTTTTTATGCTTTGAGATAAATATTGAAACTGAAATAAATCCACAATAATCAGGCCACAACTAAATAATGAAAGTTAATAAAGACATCATGGTGTAGCTTTTACGCAGTGAATAAGAAAAAATAATTCGGTGAAATAATATAAAATCCTTTACATTATAATACAAAAAAATCCTATTTGTCTGGCAGTACCCTACACCAGCCAAACTTAATTATTTCATGTGTTAATTTGTTTCATGCAGATACCAAGTTGTTGATAGCATTCCTGATATTAAACAAATATTTTTAATTTTGAGATAGTTATTGCAGGATATTGTCTCAGCTACTTCACCTGTACAGATGAAAAGTTTACCTCAAAGCCTTCCCAGTCTCTTCCTCCATGCCTCTAGCTCCTTCCTCTTGGCCACTGCCTCTTGTACTGTATCTGCTCAACTGTCAGCCTGATGTACCAGTCCCTGAAAGAAGGATGTTATGTTCAGAGGTGGTAAAATTGTCTTCCATGCCAGGGTGTCAGCTACCAAGGTAAAGAGGAGGGCTAGGCAGTTATCTAAGGTCAGGATGATCTCCACTGGTAACCTGCTTTGCTTGCAGCATAACCAAAAACTCTGCTGAACCAGCTCATCACCACTGAGGTAGTGGCTCAGGCCTTACAGTTGTGTTCCCAGTGGATGCCAAGCATTTCCATACTGATACTGTACCTACAAGAGATCTATGATGGACAAAATGGTGGATCAGAAGGGCTTAACTTGTAGCATTTACAGCTAAAACATAAATAAGGCATTTATTGCTTGCCCTGAGCACCTGAGTGCTCCTTTCCTCTGATGACATGAATGTTGTGGAAGGAGGGAACTCCCAAACAGGCCTGTTTCACTAAATACCAGGCAGAGGTCACAACCCCAACCTCTACACTCCTGTGAAGCACAGAAGGAAACAAGGCTACAGCAGTCTCATCAGCACCACCCACCGTCATGAAACACTGCATGGTGAGAGCTGACTTATTTCCGTGTATAAACTTCTGGAACCATCCATTACTTAAACTATGGGATGAGAATTTTCCAGTTGCATAACACACACCACCTATTTTAAATTTCTTAAACTTTACACTTAAGATGGCTGGTATCCACTGGTAGATGCATCTCATGGAGGGTAAAAGGAAAAGCTTCATGAGAATCCTTTCCAATTTAATAAACACTAGTTTAAACACCACTTCCCTAATCTCATGAACATAGCCTAAGTCACTGATGGACACAAGACTCATTCAATACTTTCATGATTCATTCTATCTGTCCACAATGCACATCTGTTAACTAACAAGGAAAGCACATGTAACAATGGAAATCCACTCATGCCCATCTCAATGCCTTTCATTTCCTTCCTGGCAACTAAATCAGGCCATTATGCATTGCACCAGGTGCTGATGCTGATGTAGATGCCATTCCAGAAGCAAGCACACACATCCCAGCCAAAGGTTAACATAGTCACCAAATCACGTAGGATAATGCAGAGGATCAGAACTGGCCAGCTGAAGCAGAGCACATGCAGCAACAAGGAGAGAGAGGTGTGAAGGACTGTGAGACTAAATATGGTGGCCGATATGTCATTGTGTGGGTGGTTTAAAATGTCATATTTCTCATGCAGACATTTTTCCCAGTTAGGAAACTGTGCACATTGCATTCTTTATGTGCAATGCACTCCTGTTTGCATTTATGGTCACCATGTACATACTCTGAATCCATGCACATGGAGGGTTCATTGTATCTGATGGAAGCACGTGGAGTTATGTAAAGAGACTGACAGACCAACAAATAAGGACATTAACAATTACTGTGGAATTTACATGGATATGCTGGAAAGCAGAAGGAGAAACACCCTAAGAGATGGTTTGGTCATGTGCCGAGAGTGAAGAATGAATAACTGACTAGAGGACTGAATGTGACTGAGGCTGAGGGGGAGAAAAGGAGAGGAGCAGGGGGAAGGGGGAGACTGAAGATGAGGTGGAGGGGTATGTGAATGAGTCTCATGTGAGTTGGAGGAAGGGCAGCCTGATGGTGGAGGACAGAGCGATATGGAGGCAATTTTATGTGACTACCCCATCTGGGATGAAGCTGTTTAGTTATAGACAAACAGACAAATTCAGTCGTGACCAGGTACAGTATACGATGGTCTGGTGTGCAATAAATCAACAGAATGATATTTCAAAAAGTTATATCCAGTTTGGAGTTAACAATTCTGAAACCAGGTTTTACAGTACAGTAATTGTGGTGGCTGCATATGATAATCCTGTGTGTATGTGGTGGGAACCCATGCAAATTAACGATCAAACATTTGAGCCAAGATAGATGCCCAGTGTCTACAAGCACTTTAATCATCTTCCTTTCATTCCATCTTCAGTGTGCACGGCCACTGAAAAACCACTGCTATAACCAAATAACAGTGCAGTGTACAACACACAGTGGAGTGTGTGATACTCTCTCTCTCTCTTAATAATCAGTCATGCTAAAATTATCAGCATATCTTTACTGGTGATGAAGATACTGTATGGTGTATTTTACAAATGATGTTCATAAAACATGTTTGAATTGCCTGTATACAGTACATAAAATACTAGTGCAGGAGGCAGGTGCAGATCTACAATGGCCTTTGACCTGAAAAAAAAAAAAATAGTAAACACTAAAAATAAGTACAAGACAGAGACAAATAAAGTTATACTTTACTGTACATTTTATTTTTCCTTTCTGTTGCTGCTCTTGGTTATAATGCTTATGGACAGCCAATGGTGAGGGAACTTGAGACTGCATCTCCCTAGCTGGAGGAGGCTGTGCATGGGATGTGACCTCTGCAACCACCTGCAATGAAGCTACATTACTATTATACAAAATGAGCTTATAACAAAAGGTAAAGGCATACAGGTATGCAAAAATCACCATTTTCAGATTTTGTAATTTTCTGTGGTAGGAGAAATATCTAAAAATGTTAGTAAGTAGTCCATTATGTTTGAAAAACATTATATTTATAGAATACACAAGTACCATACAAATTTAATATCTCTTAAAGATCTGAGAGAGACTATCAAAGGAGGTGCATATGGTACTAGTATCTACTTACCTACTTGGACCTATACATGCAGAGACCATCCAAGAGGAACTCTTAAGTTCATAATTCTAAGAGACTTGCAGAAAACAGGTTAGCTTTTTGATTAATGATAATGTACTGGGGGTACCATGTCCCTAATTCCATAACTGGTGCTGGATTTCTCTACAGTACCATACTCATGTGTTGGAATGCCACATGTTGCTTTGTATCAACTGCATCTTTTTATAGCTACTGGGTATGTCTGTGGGTGTTCACACCCAGATGAGGGTGAATGCAGATTTGAGTGATAAGTTTTCCGTGAATGTTGGTGTGTATCAGGGGTCAGTCTTGAGGCCCTTATTGTTTGCCATGGTGCTTGAAGCTCTCTCAAGTGACTTCAGAATGTGGACTTCCATGGGAGATACTGCAGGTTGATTGACTGCAGAAAATGAAATGGAGGTGAAGGAAAGATTTAGGAAATGGAGAAATGGAATGGGGAACAAGAGTTTAAGAGTAAATGTGGATAAAACAAATGTGATGATATCTAGGTCTGGTGGCAGTACTGTCAAAGCAGAGGGAGTGTGGACATGTGCGGTTTGTCACAAGGGTGTGGAATGTAACTTCATCTTGTGCAGTGTTTGTAATAAGTGAATGAATAAGAGATGCAGAGGTATTTGAGACAGACTCCAAGATGATGCTGATTTCATGTGTGCTGTGTCAGGGAAAGCATGTAGAGATTGTCATGTGTGAAAGAGCTGACCTTGTTAGTGAGTCACTTGCATGGGTGGAAGAATTTTCACTTGAGAGATATGTTATGTGCTGGAGGTGGGACTGGAGCAGCTTGGTGGCTAGGGTAAGGAGTGGTTGGAAGAAATTCAGGGAGCTGTTTTCTCTCCTGACACTGAGAGGACTCTCCCTCCATACTAAGGGATCTCTGTATGTGGAATGTGTTAGGAGTGTAATGCTGTGTGGTGGTGAGACCTGGGCAGTAATGGAAGAGGATATTGGTAGGCTCAAACGCACAGAAATGACAAAGATTAAAGGGAAGTGTAGTGCGTCCTTCAATGCGAGGTCTGGGAGGGCTAGGTTTATGATTGAAGAGTTGAGAGGAAGGTTGGGACTACAGTGTATTGGTACTGTGATAAGAAGGGGTAAATTGAGATGGTTTGGGAATATGGAGTAGATGGAGGATTACATCTGGGTGCAGAAAGTGAGAAGTATGAATGCTGAGGGTTGGGTTGTGAGTGGCAGACTGAAAAAGACCTGGGATGAGATCACAGAGTGTGGCTACGGGATATGGGACTCAGTAGGAAGGCTGCCCCCCCCCCAGTTAGGTAACATGCTTTTCTAGATAGGTATCTGGTGAAATGTAGGGTAATTACATTATGTACATCTGAGTATGTTTGGAGCACTGATGCATTCAGTCCGCAGGATCGCCAGGCAGTAAACACGCTGTCCCCAGTATAGTTCAGGCAGCTCTAGAAGGTATACAGTATTTTGCTTGTTCTCTTGATTTCTTTTGTCAAAAATTACATGTTAACTACCTGCAATGCATCCAGTACTACAATTACGTTGGTTTTAAGAAAACAGCTTGAATCCCTGCATCAATGATGTTCATATTTACCCTGATTTCAATGAGTTTTTATTTTTGTTTTCAATAAAACAACTCATACACAGATTGCTGATTTGTGTATGAATGAACTGTCATGCAAGAATACTTTTTTCTCAGGATGCTTTTCTGGACACACCTGCGAACCCATATCGAACCCATATCGAAACCCCCCGGGGGCACAGTCCTTTAAGAACTCCTGGCCTAGCGTATACTGGCTAAAGAGTGCAGTAGTTTTCATTCTAATACACTAAAAATTAAAATGGTAATGCTTGCAGACTTATTTATAACGTAATGATGATATTATTCACATCAAGATAGCACCGTGCATTCATAAGTTCATATTCCACAGCTACTCACACATAGCACAGGAATTGAAGTGCCGTAGCGGCCACATACTTGCGTTCAGTAACAACAGCAATGCGTTCAGCTGGGTTCAACAATAGTGACAATGCAAAAAAATTACGCTGATAACAACGAAAAACTGAAAACATGGACTCACATTTCTCTCCCCATCTATTCAAAACAAACCCACGCTGCCACCCAGCTCAGCTGATGACGATCAGCTGATCAAGTCCATTTTCTTTCACTGTAGTTTGTGGGTAACTACGCTAGAACCATCTTTTCCCCT
>JAGKTI010009303.1:0-31299 GCA_018397915.1 Birgus latro | reverse complement strand
GGGTTTTCTTCATAGTCTGAGGATTCTGTCAAGAATTTGAGGGGTTTGAGGCTTGCACCAGGACCCTATACAGTGTTGGGGTCAAGAGGGAATTTAGTCAGTAAGTTGAAGTCTATCATGGTGAGTTATTTGCCACTCTTTTCTTCCTTTAAGTCTCTTAATTATCACCATCTTATGTCTGCTTTTGAATTTAGTCAGTAAGTTGAAGTCTATCATGGTGAGTTATTTGCCACTCTTTTCTTCCTTTAAGTCTCTTAATTATCACCATCTTATGTCTGCTTTTGCCATCTTAAGTAGGCTATGCTCTTAGGAAGCATATATGTAGTGTAGCTGAGGTCAAAGAGATTTTATTCTGCAAGCTGAAGTCTATCATTGTGAGATTTTTCCCCCACTTTTTGTTTTACTTTAAACTTTGTTAATGTAACTGTCTTATGTGTGCTTTATCTCTATACAATAGGCTATGCTCTTAGGAGTCATATTTGCAGTCTAGTTAGGGTCACAGAGGATTTTTAGTAGGCAAGATTGGGTTTGGCCACAGAGTTAGTTGAAACATTAGCTTATTATTATTATAGGTTAAAGGTTCTGTTTCTGCAGATTCTTTGTACATTATCCACTAGGTTAACACTTTAGCTGCATAAAGTAAGAGCAGACACAGCTGTACAGTATATTATCCACCATGAATGTAAGACTACTGACTGGCAAATGTAAGTACAGCCTTGTCATATGTCACCTTCACTTTCCTTGATTTTTGTTTTTGCCCCAATTACTTCCTCACTAAACTGCAGAAAAGCTGTCAGTTAAAAGTTCCATTGTTATCTACAAAGCTAATCTGCCAATTATTTCAATGTAAAAACCCATTTGTGTCCAGAATGTTGTGATATTTTGGAACATTCCAGACTTACTTCAAGGAATTTTTGTTATCATCATCTTTATCATCCAGCTCTTTTTTTTCTACCCTAGGATAGGGTGGTGAAGCAGGGTTCAGATATCAAGAAAAAACTTGAAAGAATGGGAAACTAAGTTATGGCTGTCCAGCTGAATTAGCCACACTCCTATTTAATTACCATTTAACTCTGAAAAATAAAACATCAGAAAAAACAAGAATCTTACAGTTTCAGTTCCCCCAGGTATAAGATCCATCATAAATGTAGTGATGTCTGTGCGAGTGAGGCCAGGTTCCATCAGCAGATGCTCCAGCATGTTCATCTGCTGACTCAGTGGTTCTTTTCTCAGCTTTCTATCTTGCATTTCATGCTCTACCTTCTGGGCTACTTCTTGACACACCCTGTCAGTACCAATAATTAGACATCATCATTATCACCATCATCATTATTCTAATCTCATTTTCCCATTTGAGAATATGGTGAGGAAAAAAAAGTTAGCAGATCTGTGGTCACTCAAGTGCATGCATTAACCTTTTAACACAGGATATGATATCACCAATTTCTTCACACTGAAAGGTTTTCTCAAACCTAAGTAAATTTGTTTGGTTGTAGAAGAAAATGCAATAAAGTCATAGCACTGAAAATGCTAATGGATTGATTCTAACTTTTTCAGTCTGACAGGGTGCTTCTAAACTTAAAAACTCATCCTGCAAAACCTACAATAAAGCAATGGTGTCATCCTCATACTCCCTAGTTTAATGCTGGGATTAAGTAACAGAGGCATGTACACCAGTGTAGAACTCATTCAAAACATGCTAATATATATGGTACAAAGTAGGGTATTGTCAGAAATAAGCAAAATATCCATCCATCATCCAATCCTACGTTGCCCCATGAGGAGCATAGGAGCCCGGGGCTAGGCAAGTTGGTCCTGACATTTAAGATGAGAGTGACTAACCTCACTCATCCCTGAGGGACATTACATGAGCAATAAACCCCAACCACTCCTTGGATATAAACCTTCACGCCTCAATCCGATTGGAGCACCGTAATTACCCAATAAACCACCAGGGGCCATAATTTGGTTACATGGTTACCGCCCAGTGTAGTAAATGGTTTCCTGGTGTACAGGAAACCATTTGGCTTGTCACTCAGTGTAGAGTCACCCATAGGCAGAAGGATGAAAAAAGAAAGAAGGAAGGAAAGACAGAAGAGGGAATGTAAACTCATCTGCAGGAAGAAGGACAAAAAACACTTACTGTAATTCCCAAAGAAACACCTGAATACTGTACATTCAGAGAAAATAACCATCTTCCCAGTTCTGTCTGAAAAGTTACAACTTGCAAAATACAATGCAAACACAGTCTCTAGTAGTGCGTGTTTCAGATGGTTCAAATGTTCTGCTACGTATTTGTCAAACTCTGGGAAGATACTTGTGTCTCTGTTTGCACATACAAGTTGCCCTTCCGTGTACACACAGTTTGCCAGGTATATGTGCGACTGAGGAGGGGAAATACACGTTCTTTCTACCCTTAACATATTTTTCTCAAAAGAAATAAAGTTATAGAGACTTCACACAAAATTATGAAGATATAAAATTTGAAATAGGGTAAATAATATCGGTGCTTGGGCAAGATGTGTCAATAAGAGAGCATCAGATGCAGCATACTGAACTGGAACACAAACATATTCCTTTATAGTGCTGGAATATATATTCACTGTCATTATTACTGGCATACAGTACTAACTTGACTTCCTATGTTCCCGAGACATTGGCAAGCATAAGCTTAGGTTATTTACTGGTTTTGGCACATATTACTGAAGTAAAGAAACAATGTAAAAATCATTCTTTGCTCCTTTCTGTGCCATAAGGAGCTTGAGGCTGCTGGCCACCTCTCTCCACGAATACACTGTTAGTTTCCAACCTCCACTCCTGTTCATTAGCTGCCTTTTATATAACACATTGAATATGTGGATTGCATTCTTCTTTCTCTATCCCAGCATTTCCAAGGAAGTATCTGACAACATAATTCACTTTGATGTAGTGCTGCCTACTTCTTCCTTCACCTTTATCACTCTTTTTCTGTGACTGTCCCATTTCTTCCTATTTTTCTTCCAGTCACATTTTATCACTCTTCTTTCCTTTTCAGGTGGCTTTACACTGAGTGACAAATGTAATGATTTCCTATAAGCCAAGAAACCATTTACAATGCTGGGTAGTAACCATATAACCAACCCACACATGTTCCTTACACATCAACAAGTAGGCTGGCGGATGGATAATGTCCCTCCCCGTGAAACCACAAACTCAGAGACAAACGGACACCCCATATGTGATTATGGCAGCTGACAATAGACAGATAAATGATGGCAACCTGTACATTTTGTTACATGTATAAAATTTCACTTCAAGGTCTTCCTACATAGCATCCTCTCATAAGCCACTGACTCATTAGTTTTCAATTTGTATTTCAGTGCCGGTGCAGGAGTATTATCAGAAATTATGCTGTAGATTAAAACTCAAAATTAGCAGTTGCTCAAAGCATTCTCTCATAAATACCCTGTAAAGAGCATGATCTGGAATGCAAGACTTTTTGGTTAGTAGCACAGTTAACAGGCACAGATACATGTTAAATACAATGGAATTAAACATACAGTATGAACTGTTACAAAGAAGGAATCTGGAGAAGCTTGCAGCACTGTAAACCAAGCCCAGTACACTGTACAGGTACTTATTTCTCCTTAGAACATATGAATCATATATACAGTATACAATATTATAAACAGAGGATAAATTATTCCTGGAACTGTGTTTCAGACACAGTGTATATTTACCCCTTAAGCACACTGATAATGTACTACATTACAGTACTTGTACAGTTCCTCCTGCTTCAGATAAATCATGCAGTATATTCTGTGAAGCCCATTTCTTTATAGACAACAGAGTACAGTAATCAAGAGGCTTGTGTATGAATCCATTTACAGTATCTTCCCTGACTCATTGTTAGCAAATTTTTAGCTCTGGTGTTCACTACAGATGTACAGTATTATAATTCAGCATGGATTATGTGAAGGTTAACAATGCAGTAATGTATATGTATGTAGCTTTTTTTTTTTTTTTTTAAATGAAACACTTGCCGAGTTCCAACAGCTACACGTAAACAGTCCAACACAGAGGCAGCCCCGAACCCTGATTAGTATCTAGCGGGTGTAACAACTGACAGTGCAGTGGTCTCATCCCATGCACAAGGGAAATAATGCATCTTACTCAGTTAATTTATCCATGGACCTCTGAAGTTGCTTATATATCTTTGTGGGATATAATTTCCATAGCTTTGAACCTGTTTCACATTCTTTGACAGCATTCATTAAATCTCTGGCTGCCCCTATGATTAAGTCTGGCTTTGAGCCTTGGGTCACATTTGGATCAAAGCAGCCCACTCGCTGGTTCAGAGCTATGAGACATATATCTGGAAAGCAAATACTGTATTAATTAGCCATTTATTCATACTGGTACATAAATGATGACAAGAACAACTAGCTTATTTTTACTTATTCATTTATTTGTACAGCTTGTACTGTTGGGTATACAAGTACAGTAGATCTATTTACTTCAATACCCTTTTCAATCCTCTTTGTTAATATTCAGGAAAAAAGTGCAATTGCACTTTTCTCCTACACCACTGGTAAAGTTCACCCACTCAGGGCTTCTGGCACATTACCATCAGTTATTTCATTCCTATACTTTCACTACCTTCCACTATATACCTTATCAACACCTGCTGCTTTCCTAGTCTTCAGCCTTTTCAGGGCATATTTAACTTCTGCCACTGGCACTGTTACATACTCAGGCACCACATTCCATCTTTGTACACTACAGTGAGCCCCTACATTTAGCATCCAATTGGTACTATGAGGTTGGTGCGAAACCTGAATTTCACGAACCAAAAAGTGTTAATTCAATGGTAAAAAATCTAACTGGTTCTAGAATCCCTCCCAAAGTCACTCTTTTCTCACTTTTTAGATATAATTCTCATAAAACAGGATACCAGAATAATTGGCTACCATAAGCATATGATAAAAATGTTAAGAAATATTAAGTAAATGAATCACCAGCCTGAAAAATCTTCGTCTCTACCGAATACTTTTTCTTCTTCACACCGATTCGATACCCACGATGTTCTTTTCTCTTCTTGCCTTCACCCTTTGAACTTCCCGGTATGACAGTGTCATCACTATTACCTGGTTCTTCAATGAATGAATAGGACGCCATAATATAATGCAGGTAAAGCAATCGAAAACAATAGCTGAACGAAGGGAAAGGCAATAAAAGTGACCATGGCTGCGATCGCAACCTGAGCATCACACACACACAGTCTCAAAGCTGGCAGGAACTGTGAAAACAACATGGCAGACAACAGCTGACGATCGCCCTGCCTACTGGTGCCCTATATACTGACATGAAAGATGAATTCTTGATTGTGAGACATACGTTCTTGGAAATTTTGGGCTTTTCTATAAAAGGTAAACTCATGAACCCAAATCACACGAAACATAAGGGCTCACTGTACACAGTCCAATCATGTGTAACTTCATGCTCCTTTCATCCTTGCATCAGCCAAGGGGCCAGACAGATAAAATGGATTTGAGAGATTAATACGTTTCATAAACCTTGGTAATTTACGTATCTCATGAAGTTCTTCTGTAGATTTTATGATACAGTATTGTATATCCAAATAAAAATGATGACAGCATATATTTGAAATACTGCATTACATTAGCTTAGTAATACTGTATATGGATATGAGTTTGGGTACAGCAATATAGTACCGTACTTACTTTCTAAGGACCATTTTTCTAACTCTTCTTTGAAGTCTACAGTAATTTGCCCATTCCTGTCCCTTAAAGTCGCTATTCTGAAAACAAATATAGAAAATCAGTGTAAAGTACATAAAAAAAAGAAGAAGCAGTATCATCCTAAGCTTTTTCTCACTTAACGATGGGATGAGATAGGATCCTGAGACAGGGAAAGGGAAAATACAAAACTGGAAGAACTATACACAGCATGCTCGGTGAAATATGCATCACATACCTTAATCAACTACATTTTATAATAAGATGAAGTATTCACTACGATTGCTTGGCTCAGATAATAAGTAAAAATATCAGATAGAGACCTAATAGCCATCCGGCACTGATATCCTTAGAAGTCACACTCTCAGCATACCTAAACTGTTGGTACACTGAGGCTGTTTGCATATAAACTCAATTTATCAAGCTTTGCTGTAGAAGTTGTATTCACTTAATCCCTTAGTGTGACAAGCAATTCCAAAATGTTCCAAATAAAGAATCTTGGCCAGTTTTCTCTACAGTATCT
This sequence comes from Birgus latro, assembly GCA_018397915.1. NCBI lineage: Eukaryota > Metazoa > Arthropoda > Malacostraca > Decapoda > Coenobitidae > Birgus > Birgus latro. The sequence goes on along the minus strand of JAGKTI010009303.1, from coordinate 25,038 downwards.
ATATATTTAAAGCCAGATGCCCTAACTGCAAGAAAATGGTGACTCCACACAAATCATCTCTATGTCACCCTGTCCTTCACCAACAGGCTGTCCTCTCTCATATGTATATCCACCTCATCCTTCCATCTCATCCTTGATCTCCCTTTCCCCTGCACCTCACTCACATATTATACTCTTCTAGTAGTCTCTCATTCTCCATCCTCTCCACACGGCCAAATCATTCAGAATATTTCTCTTAATGTTTCCAATCATCTCCACATCAACAACTCGGTGATCTTTTGACCGACTCTCCACGTAACTCCATATTTTCCTCTCAAATACCTCATTTCTTCTACTCTCGCTCTTGATTTGTGTCCTTCCATATAGGTCCAAGCTTCACTTCCATATGCTAGAGTAGTGATCACAGTACTGTATTGTTATGCAGTGACATTTTATGTTTTATGCTCATTTCCCTTTTCTTTATCACTGCCTTCACTGAACCAGTAACTTTTCTTCCCTGCTTCACCCTTTCATGCACTTCGTCCTCTAAACTTCTGTCTTTACTTGTCATACTACCAAAATGGTCAAAGGCATGCATACTTTTCTGAATATCCATCCTTTTAAACCCTGATTCAAATGCTAGCAAAAAAAAATAATTATACATCTATTAATCCATATTATTTTGTAATGACTGTATTCAAAACATAATACACCTGATGTAACAGTGCTATATGCTGTAGAAGAAAGAGAGGTAGATAACGAATGGGGTGGAGGAAGAGGACTGCTATCTATATACAGGGAGATGGTTTGAGGGTAAACAAAAAAAATACAATAACATGTCGTACAGTACTGAAAAAGTTAGATGGAGGCCTGATTGTCACAGACATTCTGGATTAAAAGCTTACAGTACAGTACAGAGCACCATCAGTTATGCAAGGGTTCCATCCCTGAGAGTTTTGTGGTCATAATTTGCATGTCAGATTTTACCATTCAACATAAATGTATGATCAGTGAACAAACTTCGTGTATACACTTCAATAATAAAAAAAAAAAATTGGACACGTTACAGTAATATAACTAAATTTATGGTTAAACAGTGAGGAAATGAGATGAATCATATTCATGATATTGAAAACCTATCCTTAAGGACGAATTTTCAAATGTTTTGATTTGCATAATCCAGGAAGTATCTGTGATTACTTCTTCACAGTGTTACAACTTTACTGCCTTATAAGAACAGGGGCCTGAGGTTAGGCAATTCAGTAAAAATATCTACCTAAGGCAAGAATGACTAATGACCAGTTGCTCTTCCCTGAGTGGCATTGAGTTTTTTTTGTTGATCATCCCTAGTCTGCTGGGCCAAGCAGACCCATCAACTGCAGGCAAGCAACCACCCCTCCATGGCTGTCCCATGCAGTTTATATGAGTAATACACCCTGACTAACCTATGAAACTCTTTATGGGGTACTCTGGTTTATAAAAGAAAGCTGTACTGTACCCTGATGAACAAATATTGCCGTCTAAAAATATCATACCTGTCAAGGAAGTCCAGCGCCACTCGATCCATATCCTCTAAATAATAACGGAGATACTTCTGCTTCATGAGAGGGACCTGTACTCTGCTTCTAACTCTCCACCACTCTTCTCCATTCCTGGAATTGTTATTGCCCAGAAGTAACTCATCTATTTTCAAAAATGTCTTTAACCTATGCACTTTATTCTTGACTGATGCCATATGTTGTATTCAACTTCATGAGACCAATTGGACTGAAAGTGTTGGGAAGTGTCTATTATCTCCTTTAGTACAGATTCTTCTGTTATGGCTATCTCTTTGGAGGAGTCTGAGGCAAAGTATCACTAAGGTAGATAGATCATAATCATCACCATCATTTTGTCTCTTTTTCCCACCAGCAAATGGAAAGAGGCAGGGTAACGATAGCCAAGAAAGAAGGAAATACAATAGAGGGAGAACTAAACAATGGCATGCTCCATGTGCCTTCACTCACCATTCAAGTCCCAGAAATCCTGGCTCCATTCAACAGGTGTACACTTATTCCACACAGCTTCAAATTTACCTATCTGACAGAGTCAATCTGATGACTATCAAGTTAAAAAGGGGTGCCAGACCCTGGTCATACAATCCTTTGTACAAAGTTCATCCAGCCAACTTGATCCCTTGTCAGTTCTGTACCCTCATCAGCTTTCATACCTTCCTTCTCATACTTACTGCTATAATGACAGACAGACTGGTACACTGGTCGATGAGATTTACGAAACTTATTTCAGACAACTTCTGCCCCTAGATATTTTTGAAGACAGATTTTATAATACATTATTTGCAGTACCTGTTACTTACTCAGCAGTTATACCTCCTTTCTTGTTGTAATAAGGATTACTATATCTAGCTTGTTTTATTGATGCAATGGGAGGTCGTACAGGATCCTGCATTACTCGTTGAAGCAATTCTTGGCAGTCTGCTGGTTTTATCAACAGAATCATTGGTGGCTGAGCTGGGTATTTTACTTTGACAATGGGGCCATACTTTCTGAAGAGCTTCATAAAGTAAAGATGGCTTTGCTCCTGGTCAAAGTCTAAATGAGATCCATTAATTAGTGCAAGATCTGAAAACTCATAAACAACAAATGTGAGTCTACATAGTGAAAACACTGTACACAGACAACTAAAAATAGACAGCATATAAGATAAACAAGAAAATCCATGCTCTTTGTGACTGGTGCATGACAAGTTTTAACTACAGGTAGAAAAAAATTCTGATAGGAATGTAAAGCATATTGAAATTTCATTCCACAGCTGCAAAATAGGCTTAATTTTCACAGTCAAAGTAACTACTCTTACAAGAAGCTGGGCAAACAAATATTGATAGTTGCAGTGAATTAGACATCTGACCACATACATGGTGAACCAGTTACCATGAAAGATTCTACAGTACAGTACAGTACTTTATATGGATATATGGGATGCATAGTGGGAGGAGAAATATACAGGTATACGGTGTGTAAAAATGGTAAACTTTGCCAAACCTTGCCACAAATTTCAGCCATAAACACGTCTAACCTTTATCAGTGAGCATGTCAGGGAGGGTGCCAATTATGGGGTAGCACGAAGGGCCTGGGATAGTGTTGTGAACTGCTGGCTGTGAAGCAGTTACAGTGCTGCCCCGACACTGTGACACTCGAACCACACCGTACGCGGTCAGAAGCCGGCCCCAATGCATGCTGAATGAAGCAATAATAATAATAATAATAATAATAATAATAATGTAATATCATCATCATCATCAGACTCTTCTACAGTACAAAACAGGGTGGTAATGGAGGGGAAAGCAATAAATTAAGCATGGTAAGTAGAGAATTTGGCAGTTTTCTGAAGGATAAGATGGTAATTTTTGAAAGTGAAGAGGACCACCATACTTCCGATACTTTCACATGAGAAAAAGAAAGCAAAATGAGTGAGTGGACAGGTACTGTGAGTATGAAGGAAACAGTGAATGGGAGGCATGGTAGCAACTGTGAGACTGGATGGGGGGAAGGTAGTTACATGTACAGTACTCTGAGAGTGGATGAGTGACTGGAAGGGGATACTGTAAGAAATGACAATGAGTGGGCAAAAAGGGTCAGTGAACTAGAAATGAAAAAAAGCAGAAATGTCTGGATAAGGGATGTTCTAACATCAGCATTCAGTCAACCCTCATACAACATTGTATCGCAAAACACAGATTTGTACTTATGCAGTCACCTATAATGTGACCAAAAAATATATACCACGGTCACAAACAGATTTACTGTGGCTAGTTGTCAGGTGTCGGAGCTTAGACAACCCCCTGAAAGTCAAATGTCGCATGTGATGACGTCAGCTGAGTGGTGCACTGTGATTGGTCGCATGATGTCACATCTATATGTACCCCCACTGGCCACTGGGGGCATCCCCCATTGTTTTTTGGTGGTCTCCCGCCTTGTGCCTGCATCTGAGAAAGCTGCTTCCGTGGTACAGAGCATTGTTACTTAAACGTTATGCCTCACAGCTGACTGGAACCCACCAACACATGACGGCGCTACACCTACAAGCAGAAAAATGGAGATTATACGAGAGTCTGAGTGCGGGAAGAGACAAGCTGACATGGCAGAGAAGCACAAGGTTTATGAAAGCACCATCAGGACAATTCAGAAAGACTGAGAGAAGATAAAGGCATACTTTGGGAGTAACTTTATAGCAGCAGGACAAGATGCAATGAAGATCAGGAATGCAGCTCTGAAGACCACGGAGCGACTTCTACTTTGGTTCGTACAGAGAAACATCCCTACTGACGGCGCCATGCTATGTGACAAGGCCAAGCATTTCTACTGCGAGGTAACTAGATGGCTAAACCAGCAGATGTCGACACCCTTCAAGGCCACTAAAGGTTGGTTAAATTCTTTTTTTAAGAGGAACAGGTTAAAGAGTGTTAGTTTAACTGGTGAGAGGGCCAGTGCTAATGTTTCCGCTGCTTCTACCTTCCCAGCATTTCTTAGAGATGTCATCAGAGATGGTGGGTACACCCATGACCAGATTTTTAATGCTGATGAGATGGTTAAAAAAAAAAAAAAAAAATGCCCACAAGGACCTACATCCAACAGCGTGAGCAGCAGGCCTGGGGGTACAAGGTGTCTAAAGGAAGACTCACTCTACTCCTAACCTATAATGCCTCTGGGACCTGCAAAATTAAACCACTTATTATCTCACGAGCCAAGAAACCACACACCTACAGGAATTGTGACATGGACAAGCTCAATGTGCACTGGATGTACAACAAGAAAGGGTGGATGTCAGGCACAGTCTGTCTCGAATGGTTTGACAAGTGCTTCACCAAAGAAGCAGATTTTTGCAAGTGGCACAACTTTGCATTTAAGATCCTTGTCCTTTTAGACAATGCGCCAGATCACTAACCACTCCTCGACAATCGTCACCCCAACATCAAGGCTGTGTTCATGCCTCTGAACACAACCTTACTCCTCCAGCCACTCAACCAAGAAGTGATTGGAAAAAAGTGATCACAGTGCTTAAGGCAACCTATGTCTCAAAGATCTTCTCTAAGCTCCAAGATGTCACTGATACCAACTAAGATTTGGACAAACTGGCAACTTCACCAGATTCACCATGGCCTGGGTCACCCACCCCTGGCATAAGCCATGACTCCCCATCACCACCCGCTGCCACTGCCACTGCCTCACAGCACTCTAGGGAAGCAAAGTCTGTCATCAACTTTTTGGAAGTCATTCAACATCAAAAACGGAGTGGACACCATTGCTGAAGCCTGGAATAAACTGATGCAGGCAACAGTGCACTACGCCTTGCGCACCATTTTGCAAGGTTTGTCGGGCCACAGGCTTGAGTTAGAGACCAATCAACAGAGTATTGATGCAGCCATTGACACAGCAGTGGAGGCAGCAAGCAGATTGCTGGCATGGAGCAACTTGAGGCTGCTGACATACCCCAGACCCCACCCCAGAAACCGAGGAACTGTTGGACCAGCTGCAGGAAGAGACTGAAGAACAGGGAGAGCCAGAGGAAAGGCCACCGGGAGGGATAGCAACAAACTCACTGGGAGAAATTGTCGAACTGTATGAGAGGCTCACCTTCGTCATCACTGACCAGGATACAAATAAGGACTTGCCGAGCAAACTGCTGCATTAGTGGCTAATGATGTGAGGCAGTACACAGAGATGTTTAGGGAGAAAGTGAATGCTCGGCAACCAAAGAGGATCACAGACTTTTTTCAAGTTTGCCAGGAAGCTTCACAACAACCATCCTCTGGCGACGATTCAAGCCCGGAAGACAGTGCTGAACCTGACGAAGAGATTATGTCCGTCTTTTTCTCCATGGACTTTGAATGGTTTGACTCTGATGACAAAGGGAACCAGCTAACCATATCTCAACACCAATTACAGAGACTGGGGTCTGGGGTGCTGGGGATGGCAAGTGTGGCCAGCAGAGTCAGTCAAGTTAGTGACCTAAACTTTTTTTTTTTCTATTAATGTCTGGGAACCTTTCTTACATACTTTTAATAACATCCTGTGTATGAGTACCAAAGTGAATGTCAACAGGGTGTTTTTTGGAGGGTTTGGGTGGGATTTGGGGTGAAAAGGGAGACTGGAAAATGTCCAGTCTATGTTAGCCCTTTATAATGGAAACATTTGGAACATATAACATGAAAAAAGATAGCACGGTGTGTTGTCTGTCTATATTAGCCGCGTTATAGGAGGGAAGACTGTATATGATGAAATGGGATATTGCAAGAAAGGCAGATGAGTGAGGGGAGGAAGATACTGCAAGAATTGTGGATGAATAAGGCAAAGAGTAGATTGCAAGAAGGGAAGAAAGGTGAGAAAAGTACCATAGATGAATGAATGGAGGGCAGATGGAGCAGGCTTGGTATCACCTGCTGGAACTGGGTCACTGAGTATGGTATTTTAGGACACTTACAGTACAGCCAGTCCTCACTTAAACTCTAGGATGTGTACAGGCTTGAAAGAAATCATCTTGAAGTGAGACACATTTCTGGGTCAAGACTGATGGGTTAAAAGCTGATTTCTAATTCCAAAACACCTTCACAAGGAATTGTGAAGAACTAAGGGATACCAGTAAAAAGTTATTAGCTAGTATGTCAATGAAACAACTAGCAGCATAAATGACTAGTAATATCTTAACCACTCAATTTCAATTATATATATTTTTAATTCTTTTATTGCTGTCTCTTGGCAATTATACTCTCCTTTGGAGAGACATTTTGAAATGGAGGGGTTAGATACAGCCTTCATTGACTGCCTTCACTGCAAGATATATCCATCAAGCTGAATAAAATCATCTAGTGATAGCTAGTTTAAAAAAATAAAAAGTTATCAAAGTGAAGGAGTCATAGGCATTCCAGCATAAAAAATTGGTTGTTGTTCATGTTATTGTCATCCTGGAATCATGAGAACATGAACTCCTTGAACTGCTGCATTAGCTAAAGCTGCCCTTCTCCTGCAGTCCATTATCCTCCTTTCAGGGATATAGGATGGGAACTGAGGGACATTTGTATTACACTCTAAATGCCACTGTGTGTAGATGTCCCTTTCCAACACTTGATATACAGGGTTATACAGTACGTTGAAATAATGGAGACAGGAAAAGTAGGGATATTAATTTTCTAGTGTAACCCACTGAGCATGGCAACATATTTTTTCATTTTATTCTTTTCATCTTCATTTTTTTTTTCTGCCTAGGACAGACTATTTGAAATGGAGGGGTTAGATTATAGCATTAATAAACTCCTTCAATACAAGAAGCCTTTCCTAAGCTGAACACAATTGTCTGGTCAGCCGCAGAAAAAAATGCATTAAAAAGGATGTCACCTGGATTCATGGGCTTCAATGAACATATTTTTCTCACAATCTCCTTCCCAAATTACTGCACATCATATAATTTGATGTTGTTCAGAGTTACAATTTTGTTCATGATTAAAAAAACACTAGCTTAGGATATAAGCATCAAGAAGGCAATTTCCTAAGGCAGTCCTCATTCATGTCGGATTATGAGCCTGTCAAAAACAGCAGCTTACCCAGTTTATTTTTGTTACGTTAATTTGTCTTTACATGTCATTCTTAAATTTGTGTTGACATTAAAGAGCCATAAGTAATAAACTAGAATAATAAGAACAAACTAAATTGCTGGTGGTAGGTGGTGGCAACCATCATCCATTCACCTGATGTAGTGCTGCCTACTTCTTCCTTCGCATTTATCATCCTTTTTCTGTGTCTGCCCTCCTCTGTTCCTATTTCTCTCATCTTTCCTGTCACTTTTTATTACTCACTTTTTATTACTCTTCATTCCTTTTCAGGTGGCATTACAACTGAGGGACAAGCTTAATAGTTTCCTGTAAGCCAGGAAACCATTTATAACACTGGGTGGTAACCATACTGCCACTATAACCAATGCACACGTGTTCCCCACATATTAACAGGTGGGTTGATGGAGGGTTAGTGCCCCTCCCTGTAAAACAACTAAAAGTCAAATGGCCACCCCTTGTGGGATTATAGCATTTGGCTATAGACAGACTGAAAATAAATAGCTACGGAAGAAAAACAAAGGAGCCTTCTTAGCCGATGAGAATTTAAGCTTTGTGATTTATTGAATGGTGGGATATTCTTTTATTGGGGGCAATGGTACTTTCTGATATTTAGGTCCTTTTCACACACCAGTGTTAAACAGCCTCAGAGTTGGTCTGAATATTTGGTCGAGTTAGGTTATGAAGTATTGCAGGAAACTCTTAGGCTTGGCTTGAATACAGCAAATATATATACAGTATATTTTTTCATGCATGCTTTTTGGAACTCCAAAACTTGTCTCACAGAATAATTCTGGGAGGTTCTTCTAATTTTTAAACCAGAAAATAATTTAATGTTGATGCATTTAATCCCACATTTTGTTTTTGTGCCTGTTGCTATAATTATTCATTTTTGCCAACTTCCTGTGACTGGCAATTTCATATCAACATTAAACTATGCAATTTTTGGTAGTATATATTAAGTTTTAAGCATATTGTACCTAAAAATAATTCTTCATTCGGTTAGACGACCAGCGTAGAAAGTTGGAATATTTATCACCTACTATGTATGATAAAATACATTAAACACTCTAATATAATTCTAAACAACACACTGGGATACATTTAATCAACATATTCAGTCAATTTTATGGTTTAATGAGCTTTCAGTAAGAATCAGATTCTGGGGCATCGTTTTGTGAAGAATGTTTCAGTCGAATCAAAGTCCGAGTATTGGCTATTTAAAGCTTGAATATTGTTTGTTTACCTCAGTGATTTAACGCTTGTTGTGACGTAAGGGCACACGCCATCTCTTGCCCTTGATATTTTTGACTTATGGTATTTGTCACATTTACGTATCTGGTTGGCTTTGAATTACAAACAGCGAAGTCCATATACTTTACTGATCTACTTATTTGCATTTGTGTCTACATTTTAGCTGGCAGTAGACTTTGTGGACTCGCAACACGCACACTTACTTGGGAGATGACTGGAGAACAGAGCATCTAATAAGGTTATCCCAGGCCACGAAGTCAAGCAGGTCCTCTGACTCCAACCACAAGCGCCAACTTTGCCAACTTCCAAGTCAACAGGTTAGTGTCAGCTGATCATAAGGCGCGGCATTTAAGCGTTGTATGTGGGGGGTGGGGGTGGCAAAAGTTCGCGTAGTATTTTATCTCTTTCTCCTCATGTTCATCTGCCGACTAATAAGCCTGAATTGATATAGGCTTGGTATTTTTCTGTCCCTAGATGATGTTTTTGTAAAGTGATGGACATGTGAACTGGATAGTAATTTAACTTTTGTCTATTTTCAACCATCAAAAATTCGCAGACACTTCCCCGCTGGCTGTAGCGATGTAATGTTTCATATAAAACAATTTATAGATGGGTTGGATACACGGTGTGACAATAATAATGATAATAATAATAATCGGTTTATTAGTAATATGACAGCCTTTTGGCTGAAAATATACTAGTTTGGGAGAGTCTTGAGAAGTGGTAGTTCTTAATATTACCTTAATTGGTATATACTAATCTCAGCCGGAATAGATGATGTGGGATGGCACTGATTCACACTGCTATGCTATGGATATTATATGCAGCAATTTAGCAGCATGACGAACAAATGTGATATGATACTTTATGTTCCTAAGTATATGTACACCTAAACCCCCCCACCTCCATTTATATGGAATACACAGTGCCTGTCTAGATCCGTGGTACCGGATATCTCATTGACTCAGGATTTCAGTAAACTTTCATTTAACATTTATGTTCCAGTATTCTTTCTGCTGAATAAGTTGTCTGGCGTTAGCTGGAATGGAATACCTGTGTTGCTCCAGCTATAAGTGTTGATAGTGGTCATATTAACGTTTATGCTCCTGTGACTTACGGTACTTTCACCTGAGTAAAATCGTCTCGTATAATCTTGAATTAAATGTGGGAGAGGACGCGATGAGAGGGTTAAAACGTTTACTCGTAGATACTGTATGTAGATAATTTCCTGTAAAGCTGAAGAGTTAAAAAAACAAACAAAAAAGCAGTACACATACTATAGGCTACTGCTATTGTTTTTGTACGGCTCCAAATTAGTTGACTTTCATTTACTAAGTCCCTGCTCATGTGTTTCCGACTGGCCATAGGCTGATCAGATTATTGTCGACTTTTTGGTACAGTATTTCCTTCCTTATTCAAAAAATGATTGAACTTCATGTCTGAAAAAAAAAAAGTCGCTTTAGAGGACTGTTATTAATTCATACTCTCGCATGTGTGCACAAGCGTGCGAGCTCTTGCGAACTCAATAACAACACTCGGAGAGCGCATACCTCCGCCAGCACATAAACCAGATAGCCGAGATCACAACCAAAATTTAATCAACTCTTCCTTGGCCCATGACCCACGTATCCACTAAATTGAAATCCAACAATAACTTTTTATGAGATTTTGTGGACAAAGAGACAACAGGGAGTGAATCCTCATTCAACTTTCGCTGGCGGTGGTAAAAAGGTTTCATCCGATTTTAACTAAACATGGTGAAAGAGAGGGGGTCAGACTTTTTTTTTTTTTTTTTTAGACCAATAGGTTTTATGTCAAGGTCACGGGTACAGATCAAATTATAACTTCAAGGTCAACTTAAGCATTTATTTTTTAAAATACAGTTTACACCAAACTTTGTGGAAGGGGTGAGGGTAAGGCAAGAACGAATCAAATCGATTTTGAGAAGTCGGTCAAAGGTCAGGGTCACTGACTAGGTTAAAGTTCGACATCTGTGTCTCTGTGAACAAAGTAACTAAAAAATGATTTGATCTGAATTGGTCCAAACGATGGAAGGGTTTAGAAACAGTCAAGCTGTTAAATTGTTAGTTTTCAGAACAGTAGGTCAAAGGTCAGGATCACATGGCAAGGTCAGGTGAAATATTGTTTATCCGATCTAGACCAGACTTTGTGGAAGGGTTTTGGGTCAGACAAGAATAAAATATTTGAGTTTTGAGTCAGGTGTAAGAGTCACGGGGCATGGTAAGCTCAGGCAGTTTTAGTTCGATTTCCACCTTACTTGGTGTTACAGTTAAAGGCCAGGCAAGATGAAAGTAACTCGATTTTGACAACAACCGGTCGAAGGTGGAGGTCACAGAGTAAAGCTATGTTCCTGTCCAAGACCAACTGTTGGGCAAGGGTACTGCATTCTTTGGGTGCTGCGTCTTGTATCACTGCTGTTTTCAGTACGCTTTACATTTGACTGGACGCATATCTTGAATCTGGCACTCTATTATTATATTTTTTAATTGACGGGAGCAATTTTGCGTGATTCTGGCCTTCGGTTCCTTCTTCCTTGCATTAAAAAAAAAGAAAAAAAGCCAGTCCATGCAAGCAGACCAACAAGAAAACGACATCAACAAAAAAAAAATCATCCTCACACACACACACACATATATCATCACCTGGACACTGATACCGTATGTTTCTATTGAACTAAGCATGCTAGAGCTACCTCGTTCATGCCTGGTGTAATGTTACGAGCGAGGATATTTTTGTAACGTTAGAGCTTCTGGGAAGATTAATAGACTTTTAAGGATTTCCATACCTTCAGAGCCATCTGCACTTAACCCAGGATCGATTTTATTACCCTTTCACTACGATTCAGCCACCACCAAGCATCATTTTTTTTTAATTTATTTTTCAATAGTGAGGTTACAGATGGACAAACCAGCAAAGTGGTGATCTGGTGCTTTTTTTTTTTTTTCTACACAGTTATATGCATACCCTATTTTATTTTAGCAGATTTGGGGAAAAGGTGATGATGATGATGATGCTTATGATGATGTAGTGAACTTACTGATCTGCATCCTTCCAAGGTGGCATTTTAGTGATCTTCGAATTTATATCAAGCTAATACCAGTAAGTAATGTAATAAGGGTGTTTAGTAGAGTTAAGTTTGACCCTTAAACCCTCAGAAGGACATGAAGAGGCTTTATATTTGTATTTGAAAACAACTCGACTTAAACCTAAAGGCAGGTGAGTCCAAATTAAACCCAAAAATAAAATTATGTGATTATTTGAACTTACTGGGAGTCCTTGGAGAGTGAAGGAGCTGTGATCTTTTACAGTATACTGTCCTAGCCTGGTTGAGTATGAAAGGCAATGTGGTCACTGTACATCAGTTTTATCGAGTTTGCAAAAAGTGTGAAGGCATGTGGTCTCTCTCGGTATTAATTTGATCGAACTTACTTGGCTGGTGGAGCTGTGGGAGAGGTGAGTGGAGTCCGTGAACACCCTAGCTTGACTCCTAGAAGCTCTATAAGCTCCATGTTGTTATCCTGGGTACTGATGAGCTAAGATGCCAACGCTCACCGAAATACCAAGTAGACAGACGACCAAGATGCCAGGTACTGCCGATTTAAGAGAGTGTACGCTTTCATTACCTTTAGTAATTCACCTCAGCACTACATCATTTATAATTTAGACACTCCGTCTTCAGACCATTTTATTCAGCTTTTTGCCAGACTAAATTGCAGAGGGTAGATAGGGATTGCTTTGTCTGAGGCGTTTCTTATGTAGCAGCATTCTCCCTTAACTTCTTTATCTGTAATCCGATACATCTACCTTCGTTTGTTACCTTGCAGTTTCTGCATTGTTTCTTACTCTACCTGTGCACTTTTGTCCCTTGTAACTGAAACGATAGATTCTGATGCCGTCTTTTTTTCTTTACTTATTCCAGGTACTTTTGGTGTGGGTACGTTGTTTTTTTTCGGTGCGTTTTCCACATACTTGTAGCTTGGAAGAGGTTCGTGGCTTTTAGCACGTAGGCACCGCACCATACCGTACGTTTTCAGGTAGGCTACTGGAAAGTACCGTATAACCTATAGATGAATGAATATTTTTGGCCCAGTGATTTACGTTTAATTTTTGTTTTATTTTTGCTACCATGTGATGGCTGAAAGACCGCTCGTAGTGAGGGAATTTTCAGTAATTTTGATATTAACTTGAGTTTTAAAGGCGCCAGATGTCACTAGGGAGCAGCCACCAACTTGTTTACGCGTGTATATGTGTGTGCGTGTGTGTGTGTGTGATGGGAATTGCAAAGATCCTGATCGCAGGTACCGTAGTGACATTTGTTAGGCCGGACCTATCCTAGTATAGCTATACTATATATCATCATCCACTATGGCAAATAGTAAATGGGGTTGAACAAAACAATATGAATGCTAAAAGAGTTATCCTCTTCCTTCTTATTATCATCATCATCAGAGTCAGCATCAGCATCATTCAGTAAACACGCTAATAAATGAGATGGGTAGGGTCTAAAAATAGGATTGCATAAAAAGAATGATCAACAAGAATGATCTTAAGTAAACCGAGTCGTCATCATACCCTAAATGTTCACCCACATATGAATCAAAATAGCAACAGAAGTAGGAGGATAGCATAGAACTAGGATGAATAGTGTCAGTAAAGTGCCTAGCTATGAAAATGGGCCCTACACATATCATTCACTCCACGCGTTCAAAATTCGCTACATTATTTCTCGGATGGAATTTCTTGCTCTAACATGGCCTAGAATTACCATCTCCGTCTTGAATACTGAGTTGCAACAGAATATTAACTCTAGACCATGGTGCCAGTCACGAAGAAGCGGTATGTAAAGGAAGTAGAGCCGTAATTGTTGTCTTTCCTTACCACTTATTAAGCTACCGGTACGTGAAATAAGCAGCAAAGAGACGAAATCAGGCCCAGGTTAGAGTAAGAAAAGAATACCAATTGGATAGTCTCTCGCAAAGTGAATAAAACAGTTTGAAGATACCGTATACTTTGTTCACCTCAGCCTGGCCCAAATTTTCGTCCTTTTGCAGCCTATGCCACGTTGCTCAGTGACAGATGCATCTTTTCCTTAGTATTTCTTCGTGACTAGCGCCGTACTCTAGTGTTCATCTATTATTGCAACTCAACATAGAAGTTGAAGAGAGTAATTTTAGGCAAATTTAAAGTGAACAGAGTATAACATAAACAGAACATGGAGTAATTCATAGGACTGATTGGGCAAATAGGCGGGAAACATTCACGTCGATGCGTATAACATTCTTGAAGTTGATTTACAGAGATATCCTGTTATCGATTCCCCGTAATTAATTAATGAGATACGTTTAATGAAGGGAGGACAAAGGGAGGAGAGTTCATAATCTTACTGTCCCCTTTTCTTCCTCGAATCAGGTCTTAGTTACGAGAGGAAGGTTGTAAGATGTTTGTTATTCTCTGCCCAGCTCTCTCCCTATGTCCATAAATGACTAACCCTTTCCTCGCGGGTGGTCTCTGATGTCGAATAAAAACCATTGACGGTAGCAAGAATAAAATGTAATAATTATTCACGTGAGGCTTCATATATCTAGCCTTTTATTACGAGAGCGCTCTCCTGAGCTGAATATAATTATCTGGCTGTAGTACGACCAAAAGGAAACAGTGCGTCGTTATACAGCAAGGGTTAATCAGTGCTGTGATTGTAGGCTATTGGTAGGGTGGTTTAATATTCTTTTGCTGACATATTTTTTGATGAGTTTTTTACTTACTTGGTTTACGTTAAGTATGTTATATTTTTTTACTGGCATGTTTTATTATTATTATTATTTTATTTTTTTACTAACATTTTCTGTTAATTTCTTTGAGAGTTGTCCCGACTGATTTTATGGCAACGCATGCAATGTGTTCCCATGATACAACTTGTTATATAATATTATCAGGCAGGTGCATGATTTCCATGATGTGACAGTTAGTAACGTGTAGCCTACTGTGTAGCTTAGGCATTCTGCTATAGTTAGCCCAAAGGACGATTCATTTTCTTCACATAAGTCTTTGAAGGTATTTTCTTTTACTGTGGCTCAGGACTACTATTTTAATTAGAAAATTTAACCCCAGTCAATATGTTACTTAAAAACAAGAGTATGGTATAGTATAATCATAGTAAAGAACAAGTTAAGCGCACACGCATACCTCCGCCAACGGCTATACCAGACAAAGCAGACCACCACCAAAATTTAATCAACTCTTCCTTGGACCATGACCCACGTACAGGTACCCACATAATTGAAACCTATTAATATCTTCCTGAGATATCTTGTGGACTAACAAGCAGAAGCGGTCCTGACTCGAACTCGGATCACCACTAAAGTTAAAGTCTTCCTTGGCCCATGACGAATCCACAAAATTTCATTGAAATCCCTCGATAACTCTGTGAGATACCTTGTAGACAAACAAAACAGGGGTGGACACATAGTCTCAAGTTGGGGGGGGGGGGGGGGGGGGGGGGGAGGTAATAGCACTTCTAACTTAAATACCACTCTTCCCATCAGCCCTATCCCTTCCAGTGATTTTTTTTTTTTTTCATTATTCATGCATGCCGTCTTTGGACGATTATACTGTATTCATCTTAGGGAGAGAAATAAGGATGTGAAAGGGGTACTGGAGACTTCCCAACCTTGTCAGTACTACAACTGGACTCGTATTCTCGTCGGTTAAGAACGGTCCCCAACACCTTTTCCTTAGTGATTTATTTTGCTTATTACACTTTGCTGTTCTTTTCTGAGGTGCCTGATATAAATCCCTTCCAATATCGCCATTCTCTGCATTAATCGTGTTATATATCTCTCTTTTCCTCACATTGGCCTACTGTCTCTGGATTGCCACTCCTTTGCCCGGACTGCTGAGTCTGTACGAGTGTGTTGTATGAAGACTGTGGCCTGATCTTGTCCATACTAGCTTCTTAAACTCTTCATTGGTGTTGGAGAGGGACGCCTTCACGTGGTGGCACCATTAGAACTGGGCGCCTTCACTGCCCGGTTATACAAATGCCCCTAAACTTCCTATCCCCTGAAAGGAAGATGGTTGGCTGTAGGAGGGCAGTCCAGTGGGTTCACGTTTCAGATGACCCTGGGATTACAACAGCAACTCCTCTTCCTCGTCCTCCTCCTCCTCCTCCTCCTCCTCCTCCTCCTCCTCCTCCACCACAACTAACCTCTGCAGTACCGTTCGATGGCGCCTTTCTTTAATATAGCTTCAAAGTGAATGATTTTATACAGCGTATGGGATTGTCTTGGAGAAGAGGGTTAGTGTGGGCTATATCTCACCCCATATAGGATAGGTACGAGAGGGTGAAAGCAAGAAAAAGCAAGCCCAGCCACTTATTTCCTCTCAGTCACTTATTTCAGTCCCTCAGCCGCCCAAATGATAGCCAACTGGAAATTTTTTAACCCCGCTGATCATTAAGGTTTACCCCAGTCGCCTCATTTCTGGCCTGTTATAGACTTCTGACATTGAATCATCCCTATAAACCATGTCATTCCGATTTCCTTTGTTCTGTGCACGTATCTTACCCTTTTGGTTGCTCAGATTTGAGTTAAAATGTTTCACTTCATCCTTTCACCTCCTTCTTGACCATCTCCTTATCTTTCTATCTCTCTGTCTATCTGTGTCTGTATATTTGTCTTTCTGTCTCTGTTTAGCTCTGCTTGTCTGTCTCTTTTTCTGTCTCTGTCTCTTGGTCTGTTTATGTCTGTCCCTCTATCTGTCTATCTGTTTATATCTGTCCCTCTATCTGTCTATCTGTTTATATCTGTCCCTCTATCTGTCTATCTGTTCATAAAGATAGATAGATAGATAGATAGATAGATAGATAGATAGATAGATAGAGAGAGAGAGAGAGAGAGAGAGAGAGAGAGAGAGAAACATTAGGGAATAAAAAAACCCTTAGCGTCGATATCTTTACTTTGTTACAAAAATATTTACATAAACCTGTACAGCCATATGTACATAATAATTAATAAAAAGAAATTCGTTATCAGGTCTCAGTATGCCGTTAAATAAAGTATATATGCCGGTTAAAACGGAATAGAGGGTGGTCCACATATAACACTTCTCTTTCCACTTTGACGGGCTCTTTCTTGTGTGTTGTGGGGACGGCTCAGTCGGCTTTAACAGTGTCTATCCTACATCATTTATTCATTTCCCTCTCCCACTGACACCTTCGCCCACACCAGCAGACTGGGCCCTCCCCACAACACACAAGGTGCCATTAGGTGAGTTTCCGGTGGAGGGTTATGTTTAGTTAAATTAATCGTATTTCAGTTCCACCTACTATCGTGATTTCGTTCAGATTCTGCCTGTAGTTCTGATATACCAGCTTTCATTCTAATATACTGGTTTTCTTTCAAATATACTGACTTTCGTTCAGATATACCAGCTTTCATTCAAATATACTGGCTTTCATTCAGATACATTAGCTTTCGTTCAAATATACCGTCTGTCATTCATATATACCGGTTATATCAGTGGCTTATTATTCATACAAACTGGTCATACATTCAGATATAAAGGCTTAATGGGAAAAAAAATACCGGCTTTAAAATAAAGTATAAATCGCAGCAGTAATTCATGTATGCTGGCGAGAATTCTTGTATAATAGTTTTAAAATATACCAGTTTTCATTTCAGGTATACTGGGGCTAATTCCTATATGCCGTCTTCATTTATATGGCGACACGGTGTTAATTCACGTATGTCGACGTCATTTAAATATCTCGACTCTATATTTAAGTCCTGCATGGCGACGTAATTTACATATCCAAACTATATTAATTGCTATATGCTGATGTTATTTAATTATCCCGACTATTAAATCCCGTATGCCGACGTAAAATCAGATATCCCGACTCTATATTAATTCCTGTATGCTGACGTAAATTCAGATATCTTGACTCAGATATCTTGACTCTGTATAAATTACAGTACAGTATATAAGGTAACAGCTCGAGTTTTTTCACCATTTAAGACGCATAGGGAGTCGAGGCTAGGTTAGTGTAGTCAGCACGTTTAAACTCTTCATTCCAGTCGTGTATTTTTTCCACCTTATTCTTGCTGCCTCCAGACGATTTTATTCAGCTGAAGAATGGCTTCTGGAACTGACGGGTTATATAATGACTTCCTTTATCCTTTTATTAGTACAGATGAATGGAAACTCAGTAAAATTGTCTGTTCGTAACTTGATTAAAATGAAAAATGCAATATAATGGTCTGATAGGAACTTGATTACTATGAAAAACACAGTAAAATGGTCTGATGAGAACTTAATTATTATGAAAAATGCAGTAAAATGGTCCAGTGGGAGCTTGATTACAATGAAAAATGCAGTAAATGGTCTGATGGGAGCTTACCGGTATTTAAAATGGAAAATGGGTCATCGGAGTGAATGAAGTAAAAGGGGACGCCTAGGTGATCCATGTAGACTCTCGATGATATTACGTGGTCGAAAAATCCTCCAACTGCGTTTTTGGTATTAGAACCGATGCATAAAAAAAAAGGGGGGGGGGCGAAAGTTCTCCGGCGCTTCTCCTTCTGCCGTGGCGATGAAAGGTGTTACATGAACCACACCGTTTTGCAGTACCTTGGCCTAAAATCGCCATCTCCCCATCCTGATCACTGGGTTGTAGCAGCAGATTAGCGCTGGAATATGGTACTAGTTACGAGGAAGTGCTGTAGAAAGGATGTAGAGCCGCATCACCGTCTTTTTCTTCCGCTGAATTAAGTGAAATATATAAGCCGCAAAAGAACGAATATCTGGACCAAGTTAGAGTAAAAGCTGTAGAGTTTTATGAGATAGTGATATGAAACATAAAGTAAAAGAGTAAGACAAGGAAGGATACTCTGTGCCGTTTAGGGGGGAATCAGAAACACGATTCTGTTCGGGCAGAGAATAGGCGAATTTTTGCTTAGGGCTCTACATAGCCCTTTAGACCACCAAACGGAGACTATCGTACGGGGTTTGACCTAGACTTGCCGAAGGTATATGGAGTCTTTGGGCACGTCCACAAGAAATGCTTGCTGGCTGGCACGGGGGGTCGCGGGAGGGAGTTCTGCGTCATTGTAACTTGTGTGTTCTCTCCTGCACTCACCCGCAACAACAAGCCTTGTGGACGAGGCCTTAGCTCGGCAGATACACTTTACTTGCCTCAGGCTTACAGAGCGGCTATACCACAAGCAGTCTTCATAGCCGCTGAAGTCTGGCTGTTTAGTTGTGTACATGATCATAGTCCAGTCATGGTCACTAACTCCTTGAGGGTGCTGTAGGGGGACACCTTCACGTGGTAGCACCGATAGAACTTGGCGGTGGAGCTGCATGGCAAAAGAAACATCCTTCATCTCTCTCCCTATCCCCCCAGATGGAGGATGGTGGACTGTATAAGGGCAGATTTGGCCTGTAGTCCACTGGGTTCACTGTTGCAGATGAACCTGGGGCTACATCCACTACCACTACTAAGTAATGTCCATGAGAAGTTAGTTGGCGTCATGGTCACCTTGGCTCGTATTCTTGTCGCGTAAGAAGCTTCGTGACACCTTTTCCTAAGTTGTTTATTTTGCTTATTATTACTGTCCTTCTCTGTATGACATAAATCCATCTACTATCGCCATATTTTGCATAAATGACGCACGAAAGGATATTAACCAGACATATCCCACAAATAAATCGCTAAGGAACAGCCGCTAGGGAACTTTTTTAAGCGCTGAGAACATGCAGTTACAGATAGTTCAGTTCAGACCGCTGGATTAAGTCACGTCCAAGCCTGTATTCCTTATATACTTTATGCCTTTCAGTAATGGGCTTTTAATTTACAGTAGTATTGATCGCCTCAGTATTTTGACTTTGCTATCGTTGCCCATATTTATTCGTCTCATTGAGCAGACCTCCAGTACTGAAGGGTAATCTGTGTTCTACGTAAATTGAGGAAATGTATCAGTGTTATGGATGAAACTGGTATCGTAATTTCAGACCCTTCATAGTTGTCAAAGGGCATGGATGTATATGAGCAGGGCGATGGAATAAATAAGTATATACAGGGAATGCTGTTTGAGCGCGTATTAAATGACACTGAAAGCTGAGCGTGTTCATAGTTTCATCGCCCATTACCTTACTGATATTGGCGTGTCTTATTTTCGTTTGAGATTGGATAATTTAAAACATAAGCAGCCTCTTTCACAAACCATTAAGATGCTCGAGAAGAGAAAGGGTGTTGGTAAAAAAAAAAAGAGAGAAAAAGGGACCCATCAGATAGCAACGAAAATACTGAAGAATACCTTGGTAATCGATGGAGAGAATTGTGAGAGAGAAGTCTGCTTAAAAAGATTGTTATAAAATATCAAATGAACTCGCTGACACTGGTAAATGATCCCATTAAAAAAAATCCCGTGGATGTATGAATATCCGCTGATAGTACAGGCTTACTCCCCCCCACCCCCCGAAAAAAGAAACCTTTTTTAAAAATGCAACAGCATCGAATGAATTTTCTGACAATAACGCGAAAATGAAAAATGTGATCTTGCACATCATCTAGTCACACAGTTATGTATCAAAAGTGACTTGGTAATTGGGAGAGGCAGTTTAGTTTTTCCGTGTGTACTGTAAATTCGAATGTGTCACGCATACTAAGAACTTTCAGCTTTCGAATAGTCTCTAATGCTTTCCCTGGTAAAAGAGGTTATGTATATTGAAAAAAAAAAAAGTACACGTGAAGGAAATTGACTTGTACCATGTAAAGGGAAAGTTTCTTCTTACCATATGCTAGACTGTACTTTTGATGTAAGCAGCGAGTGGTGGAGGAGTCTTGAAAAGCAGAGGGACATTTACCTGTAGAAGTCCTGATCGCACTGTCACATAATTTATTTCAGATAGTGTATGGACGGTAAGGAGTCTAAAATTGGGGAGTAATGTGTTGCAAGTTAAGAATATAAATTTTGGGAGCAGTGTGTTGCATGATAAGAATCTATAATTGGTAAGTCATGTGTTGCAAGGTAAGGAGGAGGAAGTTGCTATCTGTGCACTCATGAACTCTGCATTTTGTGGTTTTACCTGTGGAAGTCACGCCCGAAAGGTCCAAGTCAGGAATCTAAAAATGATAAGCATTGTGTTGAAAGTTAAGGAGGAGGTTGGTATTTTAGCACCCATCAACTTTGCATTTTGTGTATGCATCTTCAGGTCATGCTCGAATGTTTTCAATTTATTCTGTGTAGTGCTTGAACCGTAAGGATTCTAAAATTAGGGTATAATGAGTAGCAACTTAAGTTGATATTTGCGAACACCATCAACTTGATATTTTGTGACAGTAGGTAACTACTTGGTGGTGTATTAGTTAAATATGTGGGTTGCGCTTCCAGATATCGTATATTCAGTTATATAGATTATTGCATTTATATTGTAGAATGGAATTCGGAAGCACTATCGCTGAAGTAGGGTTATTTTTGTTGTTGCTTAACCCTGGTCTGTCTGCTCGAGCAGACCTGTTGATCGCTGCAGGTATCCGGCGCTCTCTTGTGAGAGATAGCGCCTCATCACGGTCGGACTAAAACGCCGCCACGTGTAGGAGGCTCCGCGTCAACGCCGATGAAGAGTAAAGAACATTTATAAGGCTGAGTGTTGCTCAGGAAACCTACTGGTATTCTGAATATGCAGGAGTCAAGAACCGCTTAAGATACTTTGCCTTTCCAAATATCATCTATGAAACTGCATATTACATTTCAGCACTAAAGAACTTCAGTGCTAACGAAAAAACAGAGTCATCTTGTGAAAGTCTGTCTGCCTTATAGTCATATCATATATTAAAGCCAAGCATTTGTGAAAGTGAAATATTATGCCCTGCTAGACTTCGTAGATTACCTTGCCAATCATATTACACACCGTAGTGCGTTGGTATATGGATGCGCAGCTGAACTGTGAAAGGGACATGTCACCTGTCCATTACTTTAAATTTTAGTCCAGATATACAAGCCTAGCATTAGAGAAAGAAGAAAAATACTAACACGTACTCCCTTGTTTGCTGTATTTCACGATTTGTGTCACCAAGCATCCTCTTTGAGCGGGATGGAGTGCATTGTATTTGCGTGTCTGGAATGGCGAGTGAGTTAGAAGCCTGTGAGTGGTGTAGTCATTCGCGTGTAGAACTTCAATAACAAGGTATCAAAGTTAAGGCAGCGAGTGTCCTTTTGTTTCCTTGTTTGTGTGTTCTGTCAGAAGGTTCAAAGGAGCGAAAAAGAGCGAAGGGAGGTTGTAAAGTTGAGTGTGTTATTCCTGGGCGCCTGTTCAGTGTGAGTTTTAAGTATTTGTCGGCTTGAAAAAAAAATGGCAGAGTCCAGGATCAGTATTAAGGAAGATCTTTACCAGTTTGCCGGATAAATGAATTTACTTAGCAGTTTATTAATATCAGAAATATATTTAAAAAACTTATTTTCAGTAGTTTCGCTTTGTTCTTCGTATGTGTGTGTGACTAAAAATTATGAAAGCAAGATGAAGTAAGGTGAAGCGGCCTGGGACTCTACTACAGGTGTCCGAGTTCACACCTTGAAGATGAATCCACCTCCTCCTGTGTGTGTGTGTTTCACTTAATACTCGTTTCGTTATGAAATGTACGCTATCTGTGTGAGCGCTGGCAAAAACATAAGCACACAATCCTATCCGTAACTGAAGATCAATAAAGTCTGTAAATATGGAACCAGCTGAAGGACGGACGAAGATAAATGGACGAAAGGACGGACAGGCGAGTGTGTGAAAGGACGGACAGATGGACGATTTGGTTTTGTTGACGTAAGCGATGTTGGGTAATTTTAATGTTTTTTGTTGCATATTCTAATTTTGGTTTTTATTTTAGTCTAAGTTAGGATGATATAATATTTTATGTAATTTACCAGGAGTCTTTACATGTACACTTTTTGTTTTGTTGTATGTGGGGCTTATTTCTATGTGTGTGTGTGTGTGTGTGTGTGTGTGTGTGTGTGTGTGTGTTCTTTAGGTGTTATGTAGGAGTAGTTATTCGTTAGTCACTATTTTTGAGTGTCGTTGGGTTAGCAGTTTGTTATTATTTCGTGGTTCTGTTCATAGCCCAGTTGAAAACCCCGTCGGTAACTTTTTCGAGCTTCAACGTCCTCCTCCCTTTCATTTTCTTTTTCTCCTTTTGGACAAACTGATGCTCTTCAACATTATCCTGTGATTGCCTTGAGGTCCGCTATCAAAGATGCACCAGAAACCCAGAGTCCAGAATGCCGTGAATTTCTTGTTTGCTTCATGTTTCAGCTGTGTCCTGTGAATTTTCGGGTTTGATCCTTCCGCTGACGTAACAATCTGGCACTTTATCCTACTAAAAAATCCCAGTCCGCGGATTTCCAACAACATATAGTGAGCTTCTTGAAGTCGAAGGCTTGTTTTTAAAGATCATACTGATTTTGGCCTGCCTAATCACACTCAGAGTTTTGTTTTGAATTGTCTTCCAATTATTGTTCCAAAATTATTCACTGATATTATTTTATGATCGTGTGCAAGTTTATTTTTCCTTCTATCAACACAGCGGTATTTATCCTCCACCATTACACCAGACTCAAAATTGCAGTATCCCGATATTATCAGTCGGTTTGAAGATGATGAAATTTAGCTTCCGTAGTATTTCAGAGGAGCACCACAATCTTAATCGCGTGCTTTTCCCCGACCAATATTCGCTTGTTTCTTCAGTCCATAATATCATGTGAATATCCCCTTAAAAAGCCGCCACGACACAACCATACAACAGAAATTCAGTCTTGTACACCATTTCACCATTACCCAGCGCCCAGGACACCAGTCTCCGTTTTCCCGCCATCCTGTGAAATTTTCGTGTGGTTCTTGTATAGTCTTCAGCAAAGGTTTAATTCCTCCTCACCTCCAATAACCCATAACATCATTTAGCAAGTGTGAGTAATGTTGCACGTAGGCACCATTATCCGTTTGGTTAGTTCAACGGTTACTTTTTAATCATCCGTTACTTTAAACTACAAGACTAATACTGTGTTATGAGCTACTGAGAGGAAGAGGTACTGAATTTTTGGAGGCAACTCTACCTACAATGTCTTCCGTGAATACTTTTCCTGGAGACACGACGTACCGGTACAGTTAATTCAGTATCCTGTGAATTTCATATTTGCTTTTACCGAGACAGTGTAAACTCAGTCTCCTCTACGATCTCCATGAATTTCTTGTTTGTTTCTAGAGACACAACGTTAATTCAGTTCCCCATACCATCATCGTGGATTTTCATGTTTTTACCGACGCAACGTAAATTCAATCTCCTTCATCATCTCCATGAATTTCGTGTCTGCTTCTACCGACACAGTGTAAATCCGACCTCGTACACCATCCCCCATATTATTCTACACGTTACACTCCTCCGCCCTTATCCTGTGAGTTTCTTGAGGTCGAAGGTCTCCCCCGGCTTGTGCTTCAGTAGGCCCATCTGCGTCATGGTCTTGATGAAGGCGGTGTGGTCGCTGAGGAGTTTGTGGGAGGTCACGTCCTTCTTCAGCTCCTCCATGTCTCGCTTCAGCTTCGCCCGTCTGTTCTGGAACCACGTGATTACCTGTGGAAGAAGCGCGTGTTAGGGTACGAACAAAAGGGTCTCGTAGAGATGGTTTGGTGTTAGAAATCAAGGTGGTAATTCTTTCTAACTTAATAATGTCTACCACGTGATTACCTGTGGGAGGGCGTGTTAGCAGACAAACAGCAGGGCCTGGTAGAGATCGTTTGGTGTTAGAAATCAAGGTGGAAATTCTTTCTAACTCAGTGATATGTAGTAAATGATATCGTTTGGCGTAAAAAAAGAGAAAGAAACTAGGGCTAGATTGATTCAAGATTCAGTAAAAAGGTATTAGATTTTCTTAGCGTTAGAAATCCCGTAGTCAAAACTATATGCAGAAATCAGCTTACCAGGAAGAGGTGTTAGGAAACCTTTTAACACCACCGAAACACACCCCAAAACTCTGATATTCTCTTTCTTACCATCTTCGATATTCTGACTCCTGATTTGTGTGTTTAATGTGTGGGGTCTTTCTTTTCAGCTATGTCTGCCTGCCTTTACATCTGTGCTGGACCCTGACGCAGTCGTATGTCTGCCTGCCTTTACATCTGTGCTGGACCCTGACGCAATC
>JAGKTI010009302.1:13120-24827 GCA_018397915.1 Birgus latro | reverse complement strand
CAACAGCTTCCGTGCGGCTAATGGCCAGCCTTACCTCTGGCCCGACGTGACTTATGGCCGACGTCGGAAAGGCACAGGAGGTGGGAGCTCCGGTGCGGCTAATGGCCCGTACTGGTGAGCTGGGAACACTAGCAGCAGAGGGACGGACTGTGGCCAATCCTACCTCGTGCCCAGTACGGCTTATGGCTGGTACTGCGGTGCCACTCTGGGGGGAACGCCTACAGGAGACGGACAACTTATGGCCAGACCTGCCCGGCCGACACGCATCCGTGTCGCGGCCCTGTGGTGGGGATGCAACCGGGGAACGGACTGTGGCCGGTTCTGCCCCGTACCCGGTATGACTATGGCTGATACCGCGGCGTTGTGTGGAGTTGTAAACTCCACCCCTTACCTGTTGAGTGGAGCTCCGGCTGGAAACTAGGTGCCAGCGACTGCTACCTTTCCGGGTCACCACCTGGGTGCAAGAGGGGCACCGGGAAGTGACACAGGTACGCCGTTCCTGTTCCCAGCCGCTCTGTGTCGGCGGCGGTCCCCCGGTGGTACTGGGGGGGTTGGGGGTGCTGGTGTTACCTGCTCCGGCCGTTGTGTTGTTTGTGGCTCCAACCCCTAACTCCTGTATTTCACGCAGCATAACAATGTTCTGTATTGTATTGTGTAAATCAGTCTGGTTAATATATGTGTAATACTGGTTTGCCTGTGTTTTTGCCCTTTTCCTTTGGTATATGTTCTAGCCCAGTCTTGAAGTAAAGAACTCCAAAAGCTTGTGCCTATGTCTTATAGAGATAGAGCTGTGTTGTTTTGAATACAAGGTGACAGACTGAATACAAGTACGACCGTTGTGTCACTAGAGGCACTGCCGTCAACAGCTACTAGTCACTATGCACAACTGGCTTCTCTGATGGATGGTTCAGCTGAGCGTTGGTATAAAAAAAATATCGTAAACTGAGTCTAGGCATTCATTGTGCAAATGAAGGGTAGTAAAACACAATTTTCGTTAAACTGAATTTTCGTCATGTGAGTGTCCATTGTGTGCAGCAGTTTTGCTATCTGGGAGATGTATTGGACTGCAAAGCAGGGGTGGAGAGATCAGTCAGAACAAGAGTGGCATCAGCATCGTTAAAGTGGAAGGAAATAGCTAGCCTACTGGTCAACAAACACATACCACTGAGACACGGAAGTAAAATGAGGCCTGCATTAGACTATCTATCTATCTATCTATCTATTGCCAGACGCCTCAATCCCGCACGGGGTAGCCACAAACAAATCGCCTCCATGTCACTCTGTCCCCCACCATTTCACTACCTCGCTCCCAACTCACGCGCTACAAAAGCACAGAAGAAAATCCAAGGTTTGAGCCTGTGTATTACGGAGCGAGAGGTCGCACCCTAAAACACAGAGCATAATAGCCACACTATCATGTGTTCAGCTGACCAAATTAATCACCACGGGGAGAAAAAGGTGATGTAATGGGGTCTCTAAAGGACCTCGTTGCTTATGGGAAAAGCGGGGATCCTCTCTTTGGCTCAGTGGTAACGTGCTCACCTATGAAGAACGAGGGCCTGAGTTCAAATCTCGGCCAAACCAGTGATTAATTTGTTAAGTTTCAGTTCAGTTATTACACTGGGAGCATTATCTCCTGAAACACTGGCTGCTTCCTGAGGAAACACACACACACACCAGCAATTTCCTTCATATTGATGTCTTTGAGAAGTGGTTATGGCCACTGGAGGAGTGATAACATTCTCTGAAACATCTGTGGAAACCATTGGTTGGAGAGACTTGTCCTTAAGTAACAAGGAAGCTATCGGAGTCAGCATACGAGAACAGTTTATCTTGTAGAGCCTTGGGAGAGTCCACTGCAAGCTTTTGGTTCATCTGAAAGATGCAGACTCCTGGAAGTCAGATGCAACTATACAGGACAGAGTTTAAAGCATCTCTTAGGTAATCCCTCTCACACTGCAGGGTGATGAGGTTGGAGTCATGGGCATAGATCCTGGGGAGATGGGGCTATATACCCCCCCCCCCCCGATTCATATGGATTGAGAGGGATGTCTTACGTAATCATCACTCCCTCACTTCACAGTTCAGGAAGTCCAAAAGAACTGCAAATTTTGGCTTACAGTTACCTTCAAAATATACTCTTTACATGAAGAATGCAGTTACCGGTATTTCAAAAACTGGAATAGTGTAACAGCAGAAAATATAACGCCAGAAGTTTTAAGTTGATTCACCGTAGCAAGTTCAGCTGTTAGAACGAGTGCCAGAGTGATGATGCAGTGTGACATATGTGGATACAAGTAATGAACTGTGATACTTTTCATGTCATCATGTCTTTTCATGTCTTTTTGCCTACCTTAATGTTTTTATACAAGCAGCTGTATCAGCTCATTTCCCTTGGTGGTGGCCCTCTCTTCTCTCTGAATCTAAGTGTCAGTTAGTCTCAGAAGTGATTTTTCCCTGGAATCAGAATAACCTATGCCAGTGGTTGGAGTGACAGGAGACGAGTAGCTTGACAGCACACTGAACATTCTTCTTTACGTGGAATATTGCACTTTATGTATGCTGGGGGAAAGCCAGCCAGTCCATGATTTGCACAGGTTGTGGGTGGATTGGAACATGCTGATAGCATGCTGAAGGCCTTATCATATCATACAGGCATGCAGCTGTTGCAGGTGGGGTTAGATTACCAAAAATTCACAACCTGAAAAAGAACAGAATGCATTTTTGATGATCTCTCTTTGTTGTGCTGAAAAAGTGGAAATGTAGTTACTATGTGCATTGTAAGGCTGGATAGGCAGGAAATGAAGAATGTGAGTCCCTTCAATTGTTTGGGTAGTGTGATGCTTAAGGGTAGAAGTTTAGAGGATAATATACATGAAAGGGTACAGCAGGGAATAAAGGTTGCTGGTTCACTAAGAGCAGTGTTGCAATGTAGCAAAGTAAATTTACTTCTGTGCTGTACTCAAGTAACTTTTCTGGGTACTGACTTTTTAAAATATACATTTCCCCCATTACTTTTGCTTTACAATAAGGTTTTCGAATACTTTAATATATTTTGCAGATTAATAAGAAAGTACTTGGTACATTGACTTTTTAAAATATACATTTCCCCCATTACTTTTGCTTTACAATAAGGTTTTCGAATACTTTATTATATTTTCCAGATTAATATGAAAGTACTCGGTACATTAATTACAGGAGACTGACTCTTGCCACTGGCCAAAGACAGAGCATAGAAGAGTGCAAGCAAGGATGCTGGCCAGTCACAACTCTATGTTTGGACTACATGTAGTCACATCTCGGTCCCCATGCTTCCTTCCCGCTTAACCAGGGTCCAGGGCTCCCACTTTACCGTTGTCATATTTTCCCAGGCAGCTGCTTAGATTTCCCTAGTGAAATACGAGATGGGTATGGGGTAGTACCAAGGGGAGACCATATAGAGGCGCGAGAAGAGAATGAGCGTTCGAGACAAGACAGACATACGTCCCCAACCACCACGCGCCCCTGTTCCCCTCAACAGGATCAACTAGATACGTCACAATGCCTCATTACCCTTCACCTGGACCAGCGCTCAACGAAATCAGGGCAGGATCTGTGTGCCAGCAAATTCCCCAAGCAGGACCACGGCGACACCCACCGTGCTTGCCATGGAAGGAATGCCTACCGTGCTTCCCTCACCTGCAGTCCCTGCCCCAAGCAGGACCGCGGCGGCGCCCACCGTGCTCGCCGGGGAGGGAACGCCCACCGTGCTTCCCTCAACTGCAGCCCCCGCTCCAAGCAGGACCACGGCAATGCCCACCATGCCTGCTGGGAAGGGAATGCCCACCAAGCTTCCCTCACCTGCAGCCCCCGCCCTGAGCAGGACCACAGTGATGTCCACTGTCCTTGCCGGAGAGAGGATGCTTACCGTGCTTCTCTCGCATGCAGTCACAGGGGGCAGAGGAGGCTCCCCTGTGGAAGAGGTCTGGAGTGGCCCTATAGTGAGTCCTGGGGTACATTCATCACAACCAGCACCCCTAAGTCACCAGTCACTGTCGGACACCTGAAGAAGGTGAGACAGCAGGAAACCTCTGACAGGCTCACTGGAAAGGAGAGACCACAGGCAGCTCCTGTCAGACTCCCAACGAAGGCAAGACCACAGACACCAGACAGAGAGGGACGACCCCAGAACTCCGGGCCGAGACATCCATAGACAAGTCGGCAAACCATCCTCCACCAAGGGCAGGCGCAAGGAAGCGCACCTACTAGACCTGTTCGACCCCAGCCCCAAGGGTCAACACACCGATGGAGGCCCCTCCAGTGAAAAGCCTTCCTCTACACCACCCAGCAACCCTCGCCCGATGATCAAGAGTAAAATAGTGGCCCCATGCTCCCTCAGAGAGCACACACCTGACAAGACACCTCCCACACCTGGCACCACCTACAGTTATTTTACCAGCCACTAGCCCCAGACTCAGATCCTTATGATTCGTATAGTGTGTGTAATCTGTCATATTGTATTGTGTCAAGTCACTATATTCTTTGTGGGTAATATACATGTAGGACTGGTTAGCATGTGTTTTTAAGCCCTGTTCCTTTGGTTGCATGCTCTGGACCCAGTCTTAGAAAGAACCCAATATCAGACCCACATACTCATGTTCCTATGCAAAGCACAATCACAGCCTACTTCCTCTCTTCTAACAAAATAACACTCACCCAAGCATTCATACATATATCCTAAAGACACTTTGTTATACTCTCTCAACCACACCCAATCTTCTGTACATATGCAGTGTACCTCATCAACACCTGATGTCATTCCACTTTTTTTTTTTTTCAACTACTTCACAGCATTCTTCATTTCCCTCAGTGTCACACTGACGGTAACAAATAATGCCGTGGACATGACAGAGAAGTAATGGTTACTTTTTATTTTCATTACTTGAGTACTTTATGAGCAAGGTACTTTTTTACTTTTATTTGAGTGCAGTCATCTCATGATACTTTAACGAGTAAAATTTTGTTAATGAAATATTACACTTAAGTAGCAAAGTCAGGTAATTTTGAACAACTCTGACTAAGAGCAGTTATAAAGAATAGGGAGGTGAGCTTGGAAGTACAAGAGTGACTGTGTGATAGTATTGTGATCCCTATACCAGAGTATGGAAGTGAACCTTGGACCCTCTTGGAAGGTTACGTATCAGGATTAAGAGCAATGGAAATGAGTCATATAAGTGCATGTGGAGTAGTAACAAGGAGAGACAGACAGACAAATGAGGAGTTGAAGGAAAATAGTGGTGTTGTGGAATGCTGAAAAGCCTTGAGAGAAATACCTTGAGATGGTGTGGCCAAGTGGAAAGAATGGAGACTAAGAAACTTGCTAGAAGAGCGTATGTGAATAAGGCGGTGGTGGGTAGGGGAAGGTGGAGACCAAGAACGGGTTGGAGTGATAAGGCAGAAATGTATATGAGATAGGGGGATAGGAGCAGGAGGAGGGCAGCTTAATGGCAGAGAACAAGATGACATGGAGGCAATTCATTTAAGGCCATCCCTTCCAGGATGAAGGCATTTGACTATTGACAGACAGATTGACAGTAAAGTAGAAAAATTTTATTTGAACCCACTCCACCTCTATTTTTTTTTTTTTTTTAATAACAGAACAGAGGAAGGAAAAGCAAATTAATGAAAAAAAAAAATAAATCCATACACCAGATTACTGGTGTCCTCCATTCATGAAATACTGTATCTGTATCAGTTGGACTTGAACAGCTGTAGGTTGAAGTTTGGAGGGAAACAACTCTGGGGAAGCGAGTTCCAGAGAGATGCAGTTCAGGGAAGAAAAGAATTCTGATAGGAGGTTCTGGAATATAGCTGTGTGATATTCCAGTCATTGGCGCTGCCAGATGCCTGTGTAGCACGAGGGAAGGCATGGTGAGGTGGCACAATGGACGCAACTTCGTCTGAGCATTTGCCATAAAAATATCTGTAAAATATTGCAAGGGAGGCAACATTCCTTCTTACTCTTAGGGAAGGTAAATTATTTTGTAATACCACGGTTATTAATAATTCCAACAGCTTTCTTCTGAATTTTGTCTAGTTGTTTTAAAGCAACCTCTCCACATCCATTCCACAAGGGTGAGCAATATTCAAGCTGAGAGCACACATGACTCTTGTAAATTAAAGTTATCTGCTCGTCAGTGAAGAAGTTACGGACTCTGTATAATAATCCAAGTTTCTTTGAGGTGGTTTTAGCAAGTGATCTGACATGAGAGGTCCAGCTGAGGGCACTGTTAAGTGAGATGCCGAGAATTTCAATACTTTTGGAGACGGGAATATTAGTAGCATTGAAGGTAATATATGAATCAGGCAATATCTGTCTATTAGTAAATTGTATATATTTGGTTTTACTAGCATTAAATGAAACAAGGTTGTTTTGTCCCCATTCACTGATCACAGATAAGTCTTGATTTATGGAGATCGCTGTGCTGAGTTGAGAATTGAAGATACCAGACTTTGTAAATGGGTGTCTGAGTGTGAATAAACTATAAAGTGTTGAGTCATCTGCACATGAGTGGATGGGATTGTGGGTGACTTATAAGAGATCATTAATATGAACCAGGAACAGGGTTGGTGCCAGAACTGATCCCTGTGGCATGCTGGCATTAACTGAGTGGAAATTGGAATATACATCAACTTTTATTTTTCTGTTGCTGAGATATGAAGGAGGCAGGGGAACAAAAGATGTTAGCCCATAGCAAGGGAATTTGGACACCAGGGAACGATGCCATACTCTGTCGAAAGCCTTAGAAATATCAAGGGCTACTGCGTGAGTTTCTCCATATAGGTCGGTTGATTGATGGATGGTATGAGTCAGGAGATTGAGTATGTCAATGGTGGATCTATCGTGGCGAAAACTGTATTGTTTATCGCTGATTAAGTTGTTGGATTCAAGGTGTTTAACTATGTGCTTATTGATTAAAATTTCAGATGCTTTACCAAGGGAAGATGTGACAGCTATTGGTCTGCAATCAGAGGGGTCAGAGGAACTTCGTTTCTTGGAATTGAGTGGATATTGGCTTCTTTCCATGAATTAGGGAATGTAGAAGTACATATGCATAGTCTGAATAGTTTAGCAAGAACAGGTGCAAGTTCTGGGGAACACTTTTTCAAAGCAATTGGAGGAATTCCATCTGGGCCTGGAGCTTTGTTGGTAGGTAAATTGTCTAGGATGGATTTTACATATCTTGTTTGTATTTTAAGTGGAACAATTTCGGGAGAGTCAAGTTCTAGTACTTGGACGTTCTGACTGACTTCCTCTAAGGTAGAATTTCTGGCAGATGTACTGGCAAAGATATTTGCTTTTCTGTGTGGGTCATTTGTAATGTTGCCATCTGAAGACTTTAATGGGGGAATGGATGATGACTTGTTAAGGTTATTATTGAAAGAATTAAGAGTTGACCAGAATATTCTGTATATTAGGGCTGTTAAGTAGTTTTGATGCTTGATTATGAAGAAAGTTTGATTTAGCGAGATTTATTGCAGATTTTTCATGATTTCTAGCAATTTTAAATTGACAGAGTGATTCAGATGTTTTTTATTTTAAGTAAGTGTTATATGTCAATGACTTTTGGGTTGTTGCCCTTTTACAGTTGTTATCAAACCATTTTGGAGAGTTCAGTCTTTTAGTGAACTGTTGACTTGGTATGAACAAATCCATACCAGCTAGTATTAAATCACTAATACAGGACTGGGTAGAATTGGCATCACTAGAGAAGAAAGACTGCCACGGAATATCAGCAAGATAATTTCTAAATCCATCCCAGTTTGCCCTATCAAAGTGCCAACGGGTCACCCTGACAGGTTCAGAACGGTGAGGTTTGGGGGGGCTAACTAATGAGGCTTTAATGAGATTGTGGTCAGAGGATCCAAGTGGTGGCAGTACCTCTATCCCATAGATCTACAGATTTTAGATTTTTTAATGTCACTCAATGTTAGTGAAAATGAAAATCACATGATGATGTTCCTTTGGTGATCCACATTAGTACAACTAGGCAGCTGAAGAGCGAATTTGCTCTATCACCTAATTCTCACTTAATTTATCCATTCCGCTATAATTCAACAATACAGTATATAGAGCCTGAAGTCATGAAACACTTGATAGTGTTATATTTTTACCAGTATTAACAGGCAACTGTATTTGCAGGTCACAAGACTGTGATGTGTTTCACTACCGGTGCCGTGTGAAGGCACGGGAAGTGATCAATATAGACATCCTGCCCATCTGGAGAGAGGTGGTGCGCTGGCTCACTGTCAAGGTCCTCTCACAAGATTCACCAATTACCTGAGTTAATAAAGACATTTCTGCTGCATTTCAAGAAGAGCTCCATGTCTCTAGGTTCTGTCATGTGATTGTACTTTCATATTTGAAAAAAAAAAAAAAAATTACAATACTTGGATGCCAGTTACAGACTCTCAGTTGTTGACAACATTGCACTAAGAACACAATCAGTCACTTACCAGATGATCAGCTTTCAGTTGTTCTTACTCTCAGCCAGTCAACATTTTCAGTCAATCCTTAACAGTGAGACAAGTAACCTTTGGCTAACATCTCCACTGCATTTTTATAAAATGCTGCTGTGTATCCAACTACTGTACATTAAATTAACTTACTTTTTCCCAAAGCAGAAAACAGCTAAATACATTTTGTTTTCTGACTGCAGTCATACCCCCCCTCTTAACTCATCTAAAGTAACATCTGTTCCTTGATTACATAGTGTTTTTCTACTTTGCTACCATTTCCTGAAGAAATTACTTTTACTGCAACATATGATACTAAAACAGAAGAGTTCATTTTAATACGACAATGTTTTTTTGATAATCTTAAGCAAGGTATACCTCAACTGTAAATGGTGCTGAAGAAACTTATATCACCTATGGCAGACATCGAGGAGAGTGCGGTACTATGCCCCTGCACATGTTTTCTTTGCACCCAGTCAGGATTCCCTTAGTGTTGTATACAGATCCTCATTCAAAAATATCGCCATGCCCTGCATTTCAGAATCTTCTCACACTTTTACCCATGTATGTAGTAAGTAAAACAGTGTGAAAAGGGAAATAGTTGGGGAGTGAAAGAGGGAATAATAGATTGCTGGTGGAGAAGAGAGAGAAATTGAGGAGATGGAAGGAGCACTTTGAGGATTTGTTGAATGTGGAGAGTGAGAGCAGTGCGAGTATAAGTGGCTGGGGAATGGCTGGGAGAAGAAGAGGTAAGAGGAGGGAGGAAGAGATCAGTAAGGCGGAAGTAGTGGAACCAATGAAGAAGATCAAGATGGGAAAGGCCCCAGGAATTGATGGAGTGTGTGGTGAAATGCTGAAGTATGGGGGTGAGATTGTTATGGAATGGATATGGAAGTTGTGTAGATTGTCTTGGGAAGAGGGAAGGGTTCCAGAAGACTGGAAATCAGGTATAATTGTTCCTTTATATAAAGGAAAAGGGGAGAGAGAAGTATGTGGTAACTGTAGGGGTATTTGCCTTCTTAGTGTGACTGGAAAGATATATGGTAGAATACTTATTGACAGGGTTAGGCATATAACAGAGGAGTTAGTTGGAGAAGAACAAGGGGGATTTAGGAAGGGAAAAGGGTGCGTTGATCAGATATTTGTTCTAAGATGTTTAGTGAAGAAGTATCTAGAGAAGGGAAAGAAAGTGTATGCTGCCTTCATGGAGTTGGAGAAAGCTTATGACAGAACAGATAGGCAAGGTATGTGGAAGGTATTAAGAATATATGGAGTGGTGGGGAAATTGTTGAGTGCTGTGAAGAGTATGTACGAAGGAGCTAGGGCTACTGTGCGAGTGGATGGTGGGCTGAGTGAGTTTTTTTATCTGAATGTGGGACTGAAACAGGGTTGTGTAATGTCTCCATAGCTGTTTAATATATACATGGATGGGGTTGTAAAGGACGTGCAAGGTAGGGCAGTGGATGTGGGAGTGGCTCTAATGAATGAGGGTGAGATGTGGAAGATTCCGCTGTTGTTGTTTGCTAATGATACAGTATTGTTGAGTGAAGATGAATGGGAGTTGCAAGGTTTGGTGAATGAATTTGGGACAGTGTGTAAGAAGAGGAATCTGAAAGTCAATGTAAACAAGAGTAAAGTTATGGTGTTTGAGAGGAATGGAGTCACAGAATGCACAGTGAGGTTGGATGGTGAGGATATGGAGAATGTGAGTGCATTCAAGTACTTGGGTAGTGTGATGAGTAAGGATGGAAGTTTTGGGGATGAAATACTTGAAAGGGGACAGCAGGGAAGGAAGGTTGTTGGTTCACTGAAAGCAGTGATGAGAAATAGGGAGGTGAGTATGGAAGTCAAGAAATCACTGCTTGACAGTATTGTGATCCCTACCCTGACGTATGGAACCGAGGCATGGACCTTGCTAGAGGGTAACAAGTCAAGAGTGAGAGCAGTGGAAATGAGTTACCTGAGAGGAGCATGTGGAGTGACATGGAGGGACAGGTTGATGAAAGAAGAAGTGAAGGAACATTGTGGGGTGGATGTGGATGTGGTTGAGAAAATTAGAAGTACACTGAGGTGGTTTGGACATGTGGAGAGAATGGAGAATGAAAGACTGACTAAGAGGGAGTATGCAGGTGGGGTGGAGGGAGGGGAAGACCGAGGATGAGGTGGAGGAATGGAGTTGAGAGGTATATGAGGGAGGGGGGAGTGAGCTGGGGGTAGGGTAGGCAAATGGTGGGTGACAGAGTGACTTGGAGGCATTTTGTCTGCAGCCACCCTTTGCGGGATTAGGGTGTCGGGCTATAGATAGATAGATGTAGTATTGGGTGGAAATGAATCACTTCTCATACTGACAGAAAGAGATTTTCCTCAATAAAAGCTGCCCACCAATACTATGTGTGTGTGTAATTTAGCTGCTACAGTTTTCTCATTCAAGTATAGTAGTATAAATAATTCTTTCTCACAGTACTGTGCATTACCATTTTATGTACTTACTCAGACAACATGATTATTAAAAACTGTATTCCAGTTAAAAAATGCAGTACTCATATTGTACACATACTGCACAGAAATTTTGATTAATTCTTGTTGATATAAAACCCCAAATTAACACTGCTCAAATATTTCTGAATTTTACTGACATCAATGGCAAACTTCACTGAATATCATGCAAAAAAGTGCTGCAGTAAAATGATGAAATGTCATTAGGTTCATGGTGCATTTATATTTTTATCGAGCAAACCAGAATTATTCACACACAACTCTGCAACTGTCGCTGTGCAAAACTGTGCTCTTCTTCAAATTTCACTACGAATACTGTATTTACTGGGCAAATCAACTGGTAATGCTTACTGTAAATCATGTACATTATACAATACAATACTTTAAATTTTCATTCCTGCATGAATCTTCGAAATTAATAACACCACTTTCCTGAAATAAGCTATTTGAGAAGGAGCAAGTGGAACTGCATGGAAAGACAGACTGACAAATGAGGAAGTGAAGGATCATTGTGGTATGGATGTGGATGTGACAGAAAGTGTTAGGAGAAACATACTGAGATGGTTTGCCATGTGGAGAGGATGGAGAGTGAGAGACTAACAAGGAGAATGAATGTGAGTGAGGTGGAGGGGAGGAGAAGGAGGGGGAGGCCAAGGATGAGATGGAGGGATGGAGTGAAGAGGTATATGGGAAAGGAGGGTGTCAGTTGGGGGGA
>JAGKTI010009302.1:0-12750 GCA_018397915.1 Birgus latro | reverse complement strand
CTGTTGAAAAAGCATCAGCTCATTTCGCATCACAGGGGAAGGTAGTATTGACCCTACTTCACTTAACGCGAAGAAGAATGACGTCGGCAAAAAAACGTCAATACTTTCCGCGCCTACTGTATATACATATACAGTATATAGTTTTAATGCAAACATTAAAAATTCTAAGCATATATGTAGCACCAATACAGCTATTTTATATAAAAAACATAATTGCAGTTACTTGCATAAATCAGGACTGCATTGTATAAATCGTCATGATGTATCAGTGGAACGAGGTTATTTGACTTACAAAGACCAATACACCTGCTGCTTCATTACAAATTTCAGAGGTCATACACAATGTGCAGTGGCCCCCCAAGTTACACTTCTGAGAAACATAATTCCCAGTTACATGGTGCCCAAAACCATGACCCAAACCAAGTTGCACAGGCTGATTTTGGCTGAAAACTCCAGGGATCTCAAATAGTTGACCATTTATTTTTCAGATTTTTATGACATATTATTGCCTGTATTTAAGCAATATAGTAGAAGTAGTAGAGTAATCCCAGTCTGTCTGGCCAAGCAGATCCATCAACCCCAGACAAGCCCCTGCAGGGCTGTCCAATGAAGTAACCAATGCTCCACTGAAGTTCACAGCAACTCACCACAGTGAGGCACAGGGAAGAGTGAGGAAGGTTGCTTTTGGAAGGATGACTCAGTTGCAACTCTCCACCCAGTTAACAGGGGGAGCCCCGTTATTTGGTTATACACATCACTCCAGACATCAAATTCTGTTCGCCAATACTTGCACTCAACATCAACCCAAATTCACTACAGATCATCTCCCAGTCATTTTCACTATTGAAATGCAATCCAAACACAAGCAATTGCACCTCATGCACACAATTACAAGAAAACAGACTGAACAAATTCACTGAAGAAACAGAACAACTCTTCTGCACACTAAACAATTCACCCATCACCAACATTAAGTGGCACATCACAAACTTCAACAAAATCATACTCAGTGCATACAAACAACACATAACATGAGGCAACAGAAGACACTATAATCCAAACTTTACACTAAAGATTACCTGCCTCATAAGACAATGCAACAGAGTTAAACACAACTCTCCATGCACAACACACACAACGCACCATCACAGGGCTCCAAGAAATAAACAGCTAAACAATGAGATCAACAACAAAATTAGTTGGCAGAAAATGGAAAGGAAGGCATTTATAAAAACACTTAGCCACCTCGCAGACACCTGTTGGTTCTACAAAACACTGAACAGTATCACTATATAACAAACATGCACTTCCAAGACCCATGCCGCCATCACCTCAAATGGCCAGCACAACCTTTCCTACAAAGAACAAGCAAACATACTTGATATCCACCATGCAAACATAGGCCACTTAACACCAAAACATACCAAGTCTGAAAAACAATCCTCAACATAGGCTGTCCTTTCCACTTGATCACAAACCCCCTTCACTCCAGAAATGATACTTAACATTATCAAGAAAACAAAGAACTCTACAAGCACAGGGCTGGATAGCATCAGCAACCTACACCTGAAACATTTGAGACCACAAGGCATCCAGGCCCTCATAAACATCAGCAACTGTAACATTCCCAATATTTGAAAACATGGAACACTCATCACTCGTCTTAAACCAAAGACCCAACACTCCCTTCTTCATACTGACCCATAACACCACTTAGCACACCATCCAAAATAAATGAATGTCTCATCCTCAACAAAGTCATCCCCATGTCTCCCTTGCTCCTTCACAACATGGATTCTGAGTACTGCACTCTGAAGACACCTAACTGGCTAATCTCACACAACAGGCATCGAATGTCATCAATTCCACGACACCCACTCAGCACACATTTCAAACAATAATTGATACACTCTCATTTTAAATGTCAGGACCAACTTGCTTAGCCCTGGGCTCCTATGTTCCTCATGGGGCAACACAGGATTACATGACGATGATGATGATGATGATGATGTAAGGCATTCGATGGCATCCCATGACACAAACTAATCACCAAGACATACAGCACAAACATGGAGAATAATACCAAATGTTGAGTTCCCAACTATTTATCTGGTGGACAAGAACATTTTACATTCCGAGGCAAGTCTTTGCAAACATGAAATTTCCTTAATCAGCTTCCACAGGGCTTTGTTCTCTCACCCACAACCTTCAACCAATACATGCACAATAATCCCACACCCCAGCCACCCACTAACATTGCCACATATGCAGATGGCATCACCATAACAACCACACATCACATTGCAGACACACCCTGCACAATGCAACAGGACTACCTCAACACAGTGCAGACTTGGGTTGAGGATGACAAGCTGAAGATCACCCCAGACAAATCCACCACCACACTCATCACCAGCAGTAAACATAAACACAGTTACTCCCCGACATCACACTTAACAATGTTCATATACCACACACACACACACATCCTAAGATCCTTGGAGTGACATATGATACCAGACTCACCTTCAAGGACAATGTACAGCACAAGACACTAAGAGGTGGTGCATCTCCAGACAGTGCACTCAGGGCAACTACAGAGCCAGACTTTGGGCAACAAAAAAGACATTCTCCTTTTACTACAAATAATACGTTAAATCTATGATGTCCTATGCCTCCCGAGCATGGACTTCCATCCTACCTAATACCCACTGCCCTATGTATCACCACTGGCTGCACCAAGACCACTCCTATAACTCACACTTTAATTTTAAAGTCCTCCATGTCAAAGACTACCTTGATATAAGAAGCACACAGTTCTTTGTAAAACCCTGCTCCAGTACACAGCACCCCTATCATTACATGACAGAGACTTACAGCACACCAAGGCACATAAAACAATCACCACACAAACATTTTCAAACTCTACAACAATATCCCACCTCCGGATATTCCAACATTTGCAATTAAAAAACATCTACATACTCACTTCTGGCATAGGACAATACAACACCTCCATCACAGCACAATAAAAGCCCTGCCACCCTCCCCATGCTGACATCCACCCATCAGTGGTGTCCTTGAACAGAAATGGTCAAGTCACCTAGCTAGGCTTAAAGCAGAACATCACCCAGCCTTCCTCAACTATCAGTTTAGATTTGGTTTGGGTGAAATCACAGATGACATGTGCCCAGTTTGTAAATTAGGTCCACACACATAGTGCAGCACTGCGCAGCAAACACCACACTAAGATGCAAACACATCTCCAGTGTAGGAAACCTATAGGACAACCCCAGAGGGGCAGTTGCATACCTGCAGTTGACAAGTCTGCTAGATTAGACGGACCAGGGTTGAGCAACAACAACCTTATATTTAGTTATGTGGTTGCCACCGAACATTGTAAATGGTTTCATGGGTTACAGGAAATCATCAGGTTTGTCACTCAATGAAGAGTCACCATAGGAAGAAGTAGGCAGCACTGCATCAAGTGAGTGAATAATGGCCACTACCACCTACCACTGCAATGCAGCAGTAAACCAACAAAACATCTAAAATAAAATTATGGTTTTAAAATGTAGCACAAATAAATGAGAGAGAAGTGAAATAGGGAGGAGAAGAGAGAAAAGATAATGAGAAGCGACAGAGGAAGAAGAGAAGAATGGAAAGAGAAGTGTCAGAGAGAGAAGAGTGGATATAAACAACCAGAGCAGTGAAGAAGTAACAAATATAACCTTTACATCACAGTATTGCAAAAGTCATTCGGGAGAGGAGGAAGGAAGTGTACACCTCTTTGTTTATGCAAATGAATTCTGGTCAGCTGATAAGGAGGGACCCACATTCTCTGTTTTTTTCATTTTCATTTACATTTATTAGACTTCTCTTTAGAATCGATCCTTAGGAGAAGGAAAGAAAAGAAGAGTAAATGAGAGAAGCAAGTAGAGTGGGCAAGAAGTAACATAAGGAGGAAAAGAATGAAAGAGGAAAGGAGAAAAGAGAGGAGCATGATAAGGATGCAGGAAAGCTGAAGTAATAAAAGTTAAACCTTACGTCAATAGTACCATAAGGGTCACATCTGGATCGGGAAGAGATGGCAAGGCATTCTGGTAGGATAGCAGCTGTCACTGCAACAAATACATTAAGTTTCTCAAATGCTACCGTCGTATGTGTGGCTTACAACTATTAGGGTATATCTTTAGAAAGCATACTGGTAGGCAAGTTTGGTTATAAAAGGGTTTTAGAGGGGAGGTTAGGGTCAGGCATGAGATCTGGCTCACATATCAGTTTTTATATTATAGGTTTTGATAGCCTGAGATAGTTTACACATTCACTGTGTAACTTGGGGATGGGGGCACTGTACCTATATATTTCTATTATACTACACAGGTATCGTACAGTGCATATACTGTACCAACTGATAATAATTATCATACTAGACCCTCTATTAATAATATTTTATGCTACCATCTTTAATTATTACACCTTTCTCTTTTGAAGAGCAAATAACTTTACTGTTGCTTAGAACTTATAATTTACTCTGTATATAATTCTAATGTGACTGCTACCAGCTGTCAACATGTTACTCGAGTAATTCACATTTTTACAGAATATGCTATGAGTGAGCCAGTACTGTTAATAACCAACTGTTTTGTTGTTTCTGTACTCTTAGATGACAGCAATTGTTACATTCTTTGCAAGGTAGTATTCTTGAATATTTAGCTGAATGTAGAAGAGGGCTGACCAATGATGCAACTGGTATCTCGGGAAGCGGTAATATGGGGATATGTTCATTGACACTGTCTTATTGTTCTTATTGTAGCCCATGGCTCACTTTCACATGAACCCAGTGGACTGTAGGCTGAAGGTGCTCCTCCTGTGCAATGCAACATTCCACTTTCAGGGGATAGGGAGGGAGATGAGAGACATTTGCTGTATAAACAGGCAGCAGATCCTCTGGTTATATTAGTGTCAGAGCGAGAAGGTATCCCTCTTCATCACTAGCACAGAGTCTTGAAGACCAATGTTGCTCTTCCTTCCTGCACACAGTGTTAACAAATCAGTGAAAATAAAATCCCGTGTCCGAGACTAATGTCAGCCTCCCCTTGCCTCAGCCCTATACAGTAGTCTAACTGTCGTGGGTTATGTTTGTTGCGATATGCACTAGTCACATATTTTAGTTATGTAGTATAGTGTATATGTTACACATGAAGTCATTACTGTACTAAAAATTCTCAACCTGCAGCTCTATTTCTTATTTTTATTAAGTACATACTGCATAACACAATAAAATTTTCATTGTACTATATTAATTCTTTAATTGGCCTCCTGCTAGTAAATGCCTGCACAGTATACGTATGTACATGGATAAAATAAACAGTAATTAGTAATAATACACAGAGATCAATGATGGCCCTGTTACCCTCACAGTTTTTAGATGCCTGGTTGTCTACTGAATTAAGGCACTCCAACCAGCTGTGGTCTATAAGAGTGTCATTCTGAGGGGTGATATAGTGTTCAC
The DNA here is from genome assembly GCA_018397915.1 of Birgus latro. Classification (NCBI taxonomy): domain Eukaryota; kingdom Metazoa; phylum Arthropoda; class Malacostraca; order Decapoda; family Coenobitidae; genus Birgus; species Birgus latro. Next base: position 7,235 of record JAGKTI010009302.1, on the reverse strand, counting down.
ATAATGTCTCTAAGGGGTAGGTACTGTTCACTCTTCCCTTAAATGTCTGGGCTGAGTAGTCTAGCCTCAGGCTTCTATGATGGATGGACAGCTGATAATGACTAACATAACCTCTACAGTTCCTTGAATATTGCTAGCCTGAGGGTAATGTGTAACATTAAGTGAGCTTCATAAGCTTGTGAATCCTGCTTCACACAGGCATTAAATCAGTGAATTTTAGAAATCTGGCCACTTCAGGAAATGCATTTTTTAAAACATATATATATACTGAAAAATAATTTGTGCACAACTGGTTGGAGTGCCTTAATTCAGCAGACAACCAGGCATCTAAAAACTGTGAGGGTAACATGGCCATCCTTGATCTCTGTGCATTGATCATTGCTATTTATATTACCCATGTATATAAGTACCGAACAGTCTAGTCACCTAATCTGTGGCAATTGGAGACTGGTACCTACCTGCGGATTACGCATTCTGTGGTTTACAAAGTTAAGAACCAATGGGAAAAAAGGATGTTTAGTTTGAACCCTCGCGAAACCCCCCTACAGCACCCTACCTACACCTAACTAGCCAACAGAAAAACACAGACAATCTTAGAAATATTCAGTGCATGTATTTAATGGAAATAAACAATAATTAAGTGGATATAAACAATAATTAAGGGGTACCTGACTCCAACAGACGAAAATGCTGAAGTGGATGAGGTGGGTAGGGGCTGGGGATAGCTTAGCACCTCTCACCATGAGGCAGAGGTGGTGTAGCCTCATGCTGTTGTTGCCTCTCCTCTGCTTCCACCTCCTCTGCCTCCCTCAGAAACCCTTCAAAGTCTGCTACAGAGATGGCTGATGCTGCATCATCCATGTTGCTGTCAGAGTGTGAAGGGCCTGGCTGTGGTTCAGGTTGTGCTTGTGACCCTGCCCGGGCAAAATAGCGGGTGATCAGCTCCTGATGCCTCTCTTTCACCCACCTGTTATGCAGGTCCTTGTGAAAAGCCACAGCTTTCTCAAAGTGGGCAACAATTTTGTTACATCTTTCCTCATCTTGTTCAAAGCCTTTCACTGCTTCCTTGGCCAACTCCACGTACACAAGAAAATCACTTAGCTCCTTCATTGTGGGTCCAGCATGTCCCTGCACTTCACCAGTCACTTCAGCAGCCTGTCTCTGCCTCTCCAATTGCTCGTCATCCTCAATCACTGCATCCACGACAGCTTTCATTGCGTCAGGCCTATTGTTCACCACATCTGTAATGTCAGCTGCTGACACGTCACCGCACCCGGGAACACTGTGGGCAAGTTCAACCACTTGCTCCAACCCCAGGCTGTGATGTTTGTGATTGGCTAGCAGCTGCAGAATACATCATGGGTACCCGGATATTATACATCTCCTTGGAAATAAGCCACTTTGGGACCTAGGAACCATCTTTTCCAATTTTTTTCCACAGAAAAAAAAAATAGGGACTGGTTGGGCAAAGTACCATGGATTACAAATCTGTGGCTTACAGATACGCGAATTAGGCGACTTGACTGTATATTGTGTAGTAGTGCTGTGGCAGAAATCTGTGTGGGGAGGGGGTTGATGGCAGCCAATACCCTCTTTAGGCACAAAATGATCCACAGGTATACATGGCGAGTGATGAAAAGAGTTGGTGGTGAACTGAATGAATGGAAGGCAATGACTGTGTGTGTGTGGATGACAGAATGAAAAGGAATGTACTGGATGTGGGAGCATACAAAGGCTGGGGGAGCAAACATTCTGATCACCACTTGGTAGTGCTGAAAATCAAGATACAAATGCAATGGACAAATAAGAGAGAAAGCTAGGAGGAAGCAGTCCATATAAAAAATAAAAAAAAACAATATAAGAAGGTGGGGGCGCTCACCATCCACTCACTCGATGTAGTGCTGCTCTCGGGTGTCTGCCTTTTCCTCTCCATCATTCTTACTTTCCATCCTCATCTGTCTTTCTTTCCTTCATTCTTTCCTTGTCCTTCTGCCTATGGGTGACTTTACACTCCCTCTTCTGTCATTGCTTCATTCTTTCCTCCTTTTTCTGCCTGTGGGTGACTCTACACTGAGTAAAAAGCCAAATGGTTTCCTGTACACCAGGAAACCATTTAGTACACTGGGTGGTAACCATAAAACCAAATTTTGGCACCTGGTGGTTTAGTAGGTAATTATGGCACTCCAATCAGATTGAGGCGATGAAGGTTTATAACCAAGTGGTGGTTGGGGTTTATTGCTCACATAATGCCACTCAGAGATGAGTGAGGCTGGTCACTCTCATCTTAAATGTCAGGACCAACTTGCCTAGCCCCAGGCTCACGCTCCTTATGGGGCAACATAGGATTGGATGATGATGATGATGAATATAAGAGAGAAGTGGAGGAGCAACTGGGTAAATATAATTTGAAGCAGACGGGAAAGGTGGAAAGTGTGTGCAAGATATTCACAGAAGAAATCTGTGCAGCACGTGAGGTGGTGTCTGGGGTGAAGAGAAGACGAAAGGGGGTGCAAGGAAAAGCATGGTGGAATGAAGAGATGAGGCAAGGTGTGGTGCAAAAGAAGAAAGCATATAGTGAGTGGATGGGAAACAGAGGCATGGAGGAAGCTGAGAGACAGACGAGAGAGTTATACGTAGAGAAGAAGAGACAGATGAAAAGAAAAGTAAAAGTAAGAAGAGGGTGGATGAGGAATTTGGAAGGAATTTGAGTGTAAAGTGAAGGGAATGTAAGAAAATGTTCTGGAAGGAGGTAAAGAGAGTTAGACAGGATGATAAAGAAGGTAGTTGAAGAGTGTACGATAAAAGTGGTAGATTGTTAATGGAGAAGAGAGAAAATGGAGCAGATGCAGAAAACACTTTCATAGAAAGTAATGTGAGTATAAGTGGTTGGGGAATGGCTGGGAAAAGGAGGGAGATGAGAAAGGAGGAAAAGATCAGTAGGATGGAAATAGCAGATGCAGTGAAGAAAGTCAAAATGCGGGAAGCTCCAGGAACTGACGGAGTGTGTAGTGAAATGCTGAAGCACAGGGGAGAGATAATAGTAGAAGGATATGGATGATGTGCAGATTGGCCTGGGAGGAAGGTATAGTTCCGGAGGATTGGAAGTCATGTATAATTATTCTTATGTACAAGGAAAAGGGGAGAAAGAAGTGTATGGTAATCATTGGGGCCTTTGTCTTCTTAGTGTGACAGGAAAAGTATATAGTAGGATACTCAGTGACAGTCAAGGAAATAACAGAGGAATTAGTTCGAGAAGAACAGGGAGATTTAGGAAGGGAAAAGATTCTGGAAATCAGGTATGCATCTTAAGGTCTTTAGTGGAAAAGAGTCAAGAGAGGAGAAAGAAGCTACATATATGCAGTTTTCGCGGAATTGGAGAAGGCATATAACAGAGTGGATAGACACGGAATGTGGAAAATATTAAGAAAATATGGAGTAAATGGGAAGCTGTTGAATGTCACGAAGAGTATGTGTGAGGGTGCTAAAGCTGCAGTGTATGTGGATGGTGAACTGAGTGAATTTTTCTATCTGAATGTTGGACTGAAGCAGGAATGTGCCATGTTAACATGGCTGTTCAATCTGTATATGGATGGAGTTATAAGAGATACATGGTAGGGCTGTGGATGTTGGAGTGGTCTTACTGAAAGAAGGCAGCATTTGGAAACTTCTAGTTCTCTTGTTTGCAGATGATACTGTATTGCTAAGTGAAGACAAACGGGAACTGCAAGGCTTAGTGAATGAGTCTGGGAGAAAGTGTAAGGAACGGAATCTATAGGTGAATGTAAAGAGGAGTAAAGCTGTGGTCTTCAAGAGAAAGTGAAATCACTGAATCCACAGTAAGGCTGGATGGAGAGGAAATGAAAAATGTGAATGCATTTAAGTACTTGGGTAATATGATAGGTAAGGATGGAAGTTTGGAGGATGACGTGCTTGAAAGGGTATAAAAAGGAAGAAAGGTTGCTGGTTCTTTGAAAGCAGTGATAAGAAATAAGGAAGTGAGCATGAAAGTAAAAAAAGTTACTGCATGATAGTATTGTGATACCCATTCAAACCTATGGAAGTGAAGCTTGGACCTTGTTGGAAGGACACGAGTCAAGAGTGAGAGCAGTGGAAATGAGTTCTCTGAGAGGAGCATGTGGTGTTACAAGGAGAGACAGACTAACAAATGAGGAAGTGAAGGAGTGTTGTGGTGTAGATATGAATGTGAGATAAAACATTAGGTACATGTATTTACATGTACAACTTCATAAACCATTGAATCCTCCATGTAAATCTTCAGAGTTAGTTTAGGTTACATTTCAGCACGTAGGACTGAACGACTCCCCTTATATAGCAAACTGAGTTGGGTAATCCCTTGGAAATATTGAACCCCTCACACACAGCGAACTTTCAAATATAGCGACCCATCCCTTTCCCCAATTATTTCATTATATCGAGGATTTACTGTATATATACATATATATATATATATATATATATATATATATATATATATATATATATATATACAGTACATCCTTCAACTTTGCGAACTTTAACTTTGCGATTCACCAATTTTGCGAGGTAGTTCCAAAAGTCATGTATTTTTAAACATTTATGAACTTTGCGACTGATCACGCACTTTGTGAGGTGGGAGAGTCATCTTCCCGCACTATTTTGCCACCCCGTGTAATGACGCCATGGTTCATTGGCCGTACTGAGCCTCCTAGTTCAGTGGTCTGCCGCCCTGCCATGTTTGTTTGCACCTGTTTCCAACCAAAGTCACTGACCCTCACAATTTCGTGGTGCTCCTCGCAATACCCCAGCAGTCTAACCTTGCACGAGTGTTATCATGGCGCCAATGGGTAAGAAGAACAAGAAAATAATTTTGGAGACCAAACTGAAAATGATTGAAAGGAAAAAAGCAGGTGAAGGTAATTCTGCTATTGGTCAGGAGTTTGGTGTTGGTGAATTGACAGTGAGAATGATTTTAAAGAACAGTGAACAAATCAAGCAAGCAGCCAATAACTATGGAGGTGCTCAATTTGATGGTAGAATGCTGGTGGACAACAAAGAAGTGCTAATAAAAATGGAAAGATATCTTGCTCACTACATTCAAAGAGAGGAAGAGGAAGTGATTGCATTAGATGGGCGTCATATAAGGGAGCAGGCAAAGATATTCTATCACACGTGCCTTAAAAAAGCCGTCCTGCCACCCCTCCCCAAGCAGCCAGCGATCCTAGCATCCCTAACCTTTTTCATTCTGATGACCTCAGTGACGATTCTGACTTTGAAGGATTCATGAGAGAGGCAGAAAAAACACAGCAAGATGTGGAAATATCTGCCGACAGTGATAGTGATGACTTAGGCCCCGCGGGGCGACAGTAGCCAAGCCTCGCCCTGCCACCAGTCCCGTACACCAAGCCAATCTTTACATCAGTGTAAATGCATTTTTTTTTTTTTAATGTTTCTTACCTATGATGTTTTCTCATTAATATCACTGTACAGTACATCAGTTCGTGTTTGTTTCATTTATCATCGTAAAATTATGAGGTAGAGTCGAGAGAAAGAGTGGGAAAAAGTGCTTACCTTGGGGTGATGTCGACCAATTTGCCTTTATTTCGTATATTTAATTGTTTGAATTTTGCGAATTTTAATTTTGCGAGATTTTTTGTCGACCATATTCTCGCAAAATTGGAGGAAGCACTGTATATATATATACATACAGTACATATATATACAGTAAAAGTATATAGTAGTAGGGCAGTGTGATGAGTAAGGATGGTAGTCTGGAGGGTGAAGTGCTCGAAAGGGTACAGCAGGGAAGGAAGGTTGCTGGTTCGTTGAAAGCAGTGATGAGAAACAGGGAGGTGAGCATGGAAGTGAAAAAGTTGTTACATGACAGTACTGTGATACCAACTCTGACATATGGAAGTGAAGCTTGGACCCTGTTGGAAGGACAGAAGTCAAGAGTGAGAGCAGTGGAAATGAGTTATTTGAGAGGAGCATGTGGAGTCACATGGAGAGACAGACTAACAAATGAGGAAGTGAAGGAGCGTTGTGGTGTGCTTGAGGACGTGATGGGAAGCGTTAGGAGAAACACGTTAAGGTGGTTTGGGCATGTGGAGAGGATGGAGAGTGAAAGATTGATGAGGAGAGTGTATGTGAGTGAGGTGGAGGGGGCGAGAGGGAGGAGGAGGCCGAGGATGAGATGGAGGGATGGAGTGGAGAGGTATATGAGAGAGGGGGGTGTGAGTTGGGAGCATAGTAGTGAAATGGCAGGGGACAGAGTGACATGGAGGCGATTTGTTTGTGGCCACCCCGTTCGGGATTGAGGCGTCTGGCAATAGATAGATAGACAGAAAACCTCGATATAACGGACTTCAGTAGACCGGAATTCGCTTTTATCGGACTCGAGGAGCTACCGGACTAAATTCCTATACAGTAAGACCTCACTATAACGGACTAATTGGGGCTCAGGCCAGTCCGAAATATGCAAAATTCCGATAAAAGTGACATCCAGACTTACCCCTGCTAATCCGGACTTTTTCCGATATATCAAACATTAGTCCGGACTGGAACAGTGGTTTTCACCACCACTGCAGTATTGTACTGTGTTATACCTTCACTACATTAATCAAATGGTATAATAATACTGTACTGTGCACTGAAAAACATGTCTTTTACTTGTCTTATTGTGGTGAACATAGCTGAAGTTGCCAGGCAGTCCGGACTGCTTTCTGGCTTTATCGGACTTTTTCCAATATATAGGAGTTTAGTCCTGTAGCTCCTCGAGTCTGATAAAAGCGAATTCTGGTCTACTGAAGTCCGTTATATCGAGGTTTTACTGTATATCGGAAAAAGTCCGATAAAGCCAGAAGCATTCCGGACTGCCTGACCACTTAAGCTATGTTCCCCACAATAAGGTAAATAAAAGACATGTTTATCAGTGTACAGTACAGTATTATTGTACAATTTGATTAATGTAATGAAGGTATAACACAGTACAGTACTGCAATGGTAGTGAAAACAGTTTAAAAACCAGTGGTGCAATCCAGACTAATGTCTGATACATCGGAAAAAGTCCGAATTAGCAGGGGAAAGACCGGATGTCGCTTTTATCGGAATTTCACATTTTTCGGAATGATCAGGGCCCCAATTAGTCCGTTATAGTGAGGTCTTACTGTATATATATAGAAATCATCATCATCATCCAATCCTACGTTGCCCCATAAGGAGCGTAGGAGCCTGGGGCT
>JAGKTI010009300.1:0-29781 GCA_018397915.1 Birgus latro | reverse complement strand
TAATAATTACAAAAAATAAATAATAACAACAATAATAATAATAATAATGATTATAACGATAATCATCATCACCATCATCAGAAGAAGAAGAAAAAGAAGAAGATGAAGAAGAAAAATTCCTTGTTAAAGTTTAAGTTATTTTTTAAAGGATAACAGAAGGACGAAATTAAGGAATTGACACAAAAACTATTTTACTGAAAAAAAAGAAGGCACGTTCTGAATTCATCTTCGACTTCAGCAATAAGTGACGGTGTGTGCATGAGGCAACTCTGTTCTGATATTATGTGACTCGTGTGTAGCTGCAATTTATCAATCTGAGAGAAATGAAGCAATGCAACAGACAATAATGGGTTGCAGACAAAGATATTTTTCCAGGACACAAAGAAATAAAATCTTTTATAGCTAAAGAAGCGTTGAAGAGAACATTCAGAGCAATGCTTGTTAACACAGGCTTTGTACAGGCCCTCCAAGATGCCTTGGAAAAGAGTTACATTCCAGGGAAGAACAAGGCACATGAACACAACAGGTCATATACCAATCATTATTAATTAATCTGTGTTCTTGACAGGCACTGGAAAGCGATAGTGAGCATGGCACGAGAACCCCGCAGAAGTGGCATCACTACACAGGAATGGCAACACTAAACGTTTAGGCATGATAACACTACACAGGGATTGTAACACTACAAAAGTATGGTAACACTACACAGGGATGGTGGCACTACATTGGAATAACACTACAGACCGATGATAATACTACACTGGGATAACACAGCACAGTATACGACTACACTGGGATGATAACAGTGCGCTGGGATGATAATACTACACAGAAATGACAACACACCACTGGAATGAAAATACTACGCTGCAATGACAAGCACTACACAGAGATGACAAGACCACACAGACTGCATTGGCTTGAGCACCTTTGTTCCAACGCGGGTCTTTGCCTGTGATGCGGCGAAGTTCAGCAATACCGCCAAGGCTTCCTGAGGGTGCATGCAAGAGGACCCGGCAGTGTTAGTGAGTTGGGGTGTAAGTGGACAGGTCACTGGTTATAAGCACAGGGAGATGTTAGAGCAAAAAGTGGCCACCTTGCACACAGTGAGGAACAATGGATATAAAGTTGTTTTATTACGTATCGAAGGACTGAAGTAAGTGTACCAGTATATCTTTATTTTTCTTTCATAAAACACGAATTTTGTTGTGGCTGCTATTCACAGATAAATACTGAAACTTAAGTATGAATGTATGTTTAACTAAATACTGTTGATCTCTCTCTCTATGTTTAACTAAATACTGTTGATTTTTTTCTCTCTCTCTTGGAGGTACGAGGAAACATTACCGGTAATGCTATGGGGAAAAAAAAATGAATGCTGTTAATCCTTTTACTGCGATATCCATTTTTTTTCCTAGCTTCACGATGATTATGCAGCGACTGGGAAGAACCTTTTGCACTTGGGTACGAGAATAACTTCCCTCAATATATGTACTCTAAAAGACTTTTCCTTAGTTGCAGAAAATTGCTTTACCTTAAGAACATCGAAACTACTGCAGAGTCACTACCACCAGACAACTTTATCAAGCTTATAAGAACACCTAGTAGTAAAGGAGTCAATGAAAGCTACCATCTCTAGTTCATAAAGTATCTACTGAACTGGATAATATAGTCTGAAATAGGATAAATCACAAAACAATCGTCACTGTGGGGGTTAGGATAGCATACAGGAGACGCTGCCTCCTCTCGAAAAATTTAGCTTCGAGTCTAACCCCCACTACCTAGTTCTGCACCACAGTAACGAGTCATTTTTTCATTCTGACTGCCGATATATGCCCTTAAAGTTTTCAGTCAGAGGACTTTTTCTTTCTTGCTATTGCCAGTCAATTTTATTAAGCCTTTTTGTGAGTCCTATTTCAGTGAAGGGTAGGTGAAGACTGTCTTAACCCTCTACCAGGAAAAGTCTAGGCTAAATGAAATTATCAGGACATGGCAAGATTAAAGTAAAATTGACGTCCTTCGGCACCAGAGAATATAATAATTTGGCTTTTGCCAAAATACCCAGTTAAAGTGGGTCAGAGAGGGAGTTTGCAAGAGAACTCACCACGGGGACCTGGAATGGGTGCAGGGGACAGGCCAGGGGGACCAGGTTTGCCAGGGTAACCACGAAGGGACATGCCAGGCTCACCAGGAGGACCTTCAGGGCCCACTATAGACAGACCTGGGGGACCTCGCAGACCCTGGAAGAGGAATTTGTGTCAGCTTTAGGATACTCATGCCATCTTTAGAATATACTTCATTTTGGTACTACTAATATCTCTCTCTCTCTCTCTCTCTCACACACACACACACACACACACACACACACACAAATAAGTATGCTCTACACGAAACAATGGACAGTTATCGGTATATCATTTAGCATTTTGCAGATAGCTTTTGTATCCATACACAGTTTGTCCAACAGACCAAACAGCAATCCTAGACTGAATTCAGTGGTAGCAGATGGCAACGAGCACTTTACCTCAAGCTGTGACAAGGGAATGTGTTATATGGTCAGTACAAATCACTCTCTGGTGTATAACCATCCGTCTAGCACTCAAGTGATGCCAGTTACAACATAATGAAAGATGATATATATAACACAGTGGCACGATTTTGGCGCCATCAGTATTCACGCTAAGAAGATCTGAGTTCCAAGCGATATCTACAGAAGCTACTGATCTGTATTTCCATGTCACATACATATACAGTATGTTTCAGAATTAATGCTATGGGAACACTGCAGAGATGTAATGTGAGATGGATATAAAACAATGAATACAGAAATTATTCATATAACTACAATTACAATTAGCTAGTAACATCTGATGTTAGAAAGAACATAAACTACAATATCAAAGAACTACCGTACATGTTATTAAATCTGAGATCGCAAATGGTAAGGCAAACCGCCAAACATTTTGACATCACTGCTGAAATAATATGAACATATATAAGTTTAACCCATCTACCTTGCCGTTCATTGCATAAAGTAGAATGTAGTTCATCTATCTCACATTTTTTTTTTTTATGATCGTCATATATTAGAAACTTTCTTACACCTTCGCATACTCTATTTTAATAACACTGACTGCGTGCTTTACCGGTGGTCCAGGTGGACCAGGTGGGCCAGGCACTGGAATGAACATCTGATTCTCTCCGTCGTGGCTGCCAACTGGAAGTCCCGGCTGTCCAGGGACACCTGGTTGGCCAGGGGGACCAGGAGGTCCGGGAGGACCAGGAGAACCACGAGGACCCGGAACACCTGCAGCACCATGGCTCTCGGCTGTGTCAGAGCTGCCTCCTCCGCCCTGTGGGGAGGTAAATTAGCTTGTTTGTTCTACCCTGATGAAGATCCCCAATCTCTTTCAGCTCACATAATGGGTAAGTGTAGTTGGACTGGAGGGAATGATTTAACTAGTAACCAAAGAAAATCATTCCTATCTCATAACTCAGGTTCATAGAATTTCATGCTATCTTGACGTAGTATTCAAATCGTGAAAATAGCCCATCCGTCAAACAAAAACAAATCAGCTACAACAACAACACACATGCAGTCAGGGGCACTAGTTTGCCTACAGTTTCACTGAGTCTGCTTCAAATTTAGGATATATCCGACAGTCTTTCCTGACGTAACATATTAGTGGGAAATAAAACAAACCTCTCTTAAGAATATTAGCTAGCAGAAGAAAATGAGAACGTTAAAAGATGAAACGCTAAGCGAACTTTTGACCCCAACTTTCTGTTACATAATATTCAGATTCCCATTACGTTGGTCAAGCGGTTACTTTTCCTCGTCATATCTTGTTCCTGCACAAAATAATGACAAAGAGTGATACATCCCATCTCATTTTCTGGAAGGACGACTTTCGATTGTACTTTAGCAACACAAGATGCAACTCATAGTCAGTCCACTGCCCTCAATATAATGCAGCCAGGTTACATCACAAAGCCCTTGTTTGTCTTAATTGACACAGACCATCTAAATAATTTCAACAGATATCTGGAAGCGTCAGTTTGAGGTGGATGAATTCGTCAGTCCATCGGGTTTACGCGAAGGTGAGCTAGTCAGAAGACAACAACAATAGCAACAACAACCTGGAAATGCAGTGACAAACTGGGAAAGGACGATGATAGATCCCTTTGTCCGTCATCAATTTAACAACAACAAAGATCGTTTTAACCCATTACTTGCACTTGGTGTACTAAAGTATTTTATTAAGACTAGTATCACAGGCATTTGGGGGAAGTGGTGGTCAAGTAGTATAAGTGGCCTGTTGTTTGATAGGACGCAAGTTTGACTTTAGGCTGGGACATGGAACTATTGATGGTTAGATTTTCGTTAACACAAACTTCAGTGACTTTTCATAATATCCACCACCATATCATGAGCTACATTCCCGCTGATAAAATCACACCAGTTCCATATGAGGTAGTCCTAGCATGCGTTCAGTACGGACGGCTGGTACTACTGCCAGAGTGGTGACATGTAAAGGTGCGTGTCCCACGTGAGAAAACTGCTTTTCATAGTAGAATTAATGTGCTTTCGGAGTATATTCTTATTGCCATCAGATTACTTTATTCCCTAAATGAAAGCCCTCTAGTAAAGTTCATGAAGGCTATATCTACCCCATCCAGTACAAAGAGTCAATCTTTATGTAAGTTTATTAGATGAAAGATAATAATACAGCGTACAAAATACGTCATGAATGAAGTGGTTATGACTGCAGTATACAAAATCACAAAGAGCGTTGCATATTCCAGCTCGAACAAAGTCATTTGCTCCTGGTAAATTACTCACCAGTAAGCCATTGAGAAAGCCACCTCCGCCGCCGCTGCCACCAGGGGGTCCAGGGGGTCCTGGTGGGCCCGATATCCCTGGCTCACCCTTCCTGCCCAACCCCGGAAGTCCAGGGGGTCCTGGTGGCCCGGGTGGACCACGACCCCCCTACAAGGAAAGTGAAAGCCTTCAGAATACTGAGGGAAAGTGGAGAAATAATCTGACTACATAATACAAGACACCTTTTTTATTTTTTACTCCAGTCGGTAATTATACAAGCCTTGAGAAAACTGAGTGAAAATGGAGTAATAGCATACCTATCTACACAACACCAAACACCTTTAACATTTAACTACAGTTGGATATTATGCCAAAATGGAGCAATGCCGTATGTAACTAATATTACATTACCCCAAACAACTAAGTATTTCACTATAGTCAGTTATTATGCACTGTGACCAAACGGAGTAGCGCTGAGAAATTGAACGCTAAAAAGGGTCACCAGTAAGTAAAGCATCAGTTGTTTGAAGCTAATGCAGTAACTGACAAAAACCTGTTCTGATTGGTTTTGTAGTGAATTTTTTGTTTAAAACCTAAGAGAATGCAGTAATTGCTTCCCCTCTGAATTAATAGACAGACTGAGTTTACAGTACATTAATGGTTTAGTGCAAGATGACTAACAAGTGTCTCTGTTTTTCTACAATGTTCATTATTCATTAGTTTGTAAGGCATGTTTATTCATTAAGCGCTGATCATTAAAAGAAAGTGAAAATAAACTAGTATTTAAACTAAATGGAGACCTTAAAAAATACCATTAACGGATGTAAAATGAAAAGCAACTGAACTTTTACACCTGAACATTTGTACAGTATAGCAAATTCAGAATTATACTTCGGCATTAGTATATATATTTGCACGTGTTATTAGTTCTCTAACCTATTATTCACTTGGGATAAATACATCATGCAGATTTATTAAGGCATTTGTGCTGTCAGTTAAACAATATCATACCTATGTACTTACCACTGATATGGTTATAGGGACGTATTCTCACTGGCTTAGGAGATTTCGTAGCAACTCATCCTCAGCAGTTTATTTTGTTTGCTATACTTTAAAAATTTTCGTTATGTTACTGACCCAAATTATTACAATAATTAACATATGTTTAATGGATGAATAAATTTAAAACAAGAGGTCATTAAGAATAATGTGCGTAGTCAATCGTTATTTAATTGTGCAACAAAGTCACCAATGCCAACGAGTATGCTCTCGAAGGCCAGTTATAAATTATGAGGAAAACATGAGAATTGCATAAAAATGATACTTGTATATTATTCACGATATGTCACAGTTTCCATTTTTCTTTCAGAAAATCAATGGCAAGTAAACTGTATTCGATTTTTTTTTTTTTGGGGGGGGAGAATATTGAGGAAGAATATCTTCAGGTCCTGAGAAGGGATTTCCTAATTTGGTTTTATTGTTTGAGTGGAGTCTATAATCTTTATTTGCTCATTACTCTTAATTCAGAATAAACTTTTGAAGAAAGTGATAGCAATTCGAAATTCGAATAGCCCTTTAGCTATGCAGTGCAGATTTCATTTGTAAAAATGCTTGGTTTATATACAATTAGGTGCATACTATTCCTGCAACAAGATCGGTGAAGGAAGCGCATAATGCAACATAAAGCACTGCATGCATTAAGCAGCTTATTACTATCAAACAATAGTTAAGGTCTTAGTGTCTTTATCTCTTACACAAACATAAAGCAGAAGCAACAAGACCAACATCTCATGCAATGTGGCTTGCCATGATATAGCAGCAGCCCAAAATCATGCTCCTGGACTTGTAATTGTAAACTCTTGGATAAAATGACGATATTTTCTACACTTTTACATGACAACATACAACTCTGTGCAGTGTGGCTTAAGGGTTTATTCAAGCCCAGAGCTCCGACACTGCACCTACACTTTGCTTGTACTTACTATTGCTGTATCATTCTACGGAAAGCAGTAGGGAGAAATATACAGTATAAGTTAGGTGAGTGCTGAAAGCTTAGTAATTCAGTACTGTAAATACCTACATTATGTTGGGATAGCATAAAGACAAGGCACTAACACTATGTACAGGAAATATTCTTCAACTAACTTACTGATTAACATTTTCTTTCTATATTGCTATTTACAGACTGTAACGAGAACTGGCAATATCATACCCGACTAAGTGGGAGGCAGGATCCTATTTTAACTATACACCAAGAACCATAAAAAAAAAAAATACTATATACTGTATATACACACAACCGTTAACTTATGATACCTATTCAATTTTCAATTTCTGTACATACATATTTAGACCAGCTCACTCTGGCGCCACTGATGTCAGCATCTGATGAGAATGTGTTCAAAAACGAACATTACACGATATGGGATGGTTGTAGAATGTGTCAACAAAAATCATGAGTTGTGTCTGAAGCTAAATTTGTGGTGTCTTCAAGAACAGCAACAGTAAACTTCTGTATTTTTCCCTCTTGACTTTGTTATACTGTAGATTAACAGAACCTCAGTGACCTCAGAGACAGTAAGGGTACTACTACATAGCTATTTAGTAAAATAGATACAAGTACTATCTGTCCCAGACGTCTAGTACTGCTGCCACCACCACTTACCGGCCACCCTGGGAGGCCAAGGTCACCCAGAGGCCCAGGTGGCCCCGGTTTACCTCGACGCCCCCGCTTGCCTCGCCTGCCTCTGTCGCCCTTGGCGCCCTGAAACACTGGGAGTGAGTGTGACGCCCCGCCCCACCGCCTGCACCTTGGCACACACCAGTCGGTACCCTCTTCATCAGCACGAGCGTTGCTAGGATTTTAACCACTTGAATTCGGGTGACGTCCTTTGCTGTTTATTCTTGCTGCTACCAGATGATTTTGTTCAACTTAGGAAAGGCCAATCGTATTCAAAGGGAATTATTTAGACTGTAGCTAACCCATACAGTTTGAAAAGTACTGTATATCCTAAGCTGAATAAAGCTGTCAGGCGATGGCAAGAATGAGAAGGACGTCCCCGACTACAGTGAGTTAAAGAGGTGATAGCCTAGCCTAATTATGGGTTGGCCCAGGGAGATCTCTTTATTTGGGTCCGGGGGTATATTCTCTCGGAAATCTTAGGTGGCCAGGCGTACATCAGGCGTGGGCAGTGACACCCCGACCGCCCTTCTGCGCCACTGATCATCAGCCCTTTCATTTTGGTTTAATTCTTTCAATGTTTTCTTCCAGCTCTTTCATTTTAACAGCTGTACTTTTTATTTCATCATTCCATTCCACCGAACTCCACGTTAAACCTCACATTTATGTATTATTATTATCATTATTATTATTATTTACTTACAAAGGGGCTGCATCTTTTCAAAATAACATATTGCTATCTAACAGAATATGTTATGGCGCTTCCATTGCTGTTTATTACCTAGTTATTGCTTCCACTCTCAATTATTCAGTTATCTCTTCAACCGAGAGATCATCGAGTAATACAGGTTTGTTAAACCATCACGAGTTGCATCACCGTGTACTCACTATTTATATCATTCCTGTTATCCATAGCAAAAATCTAAACTTTCAAATATTTCAGTAGTTCACAATATGACACCAACACACGCACATTCGACTTCACAATGACATCTGCTCAACATACAGCACATTCAGCTTTGCACCGTAACATATTTTATGCAGCTCTCTATCCTTCACTGATTTCAAAACATACGGTATACAGGGTACTTCATAAAATATGTTATCACTTACACTGGATTAACGTTCTTAATGGAACAGAACTGACAAAAAACAAATCATGATAAATGTTATGTTTATAGCACCAAAGAGTCGAGCAGTCTCCATAAGTACTTGCAAAGGAAAGTATGATTTAAATTTTTTTTCCATATAAGTGTTAATATTCTCTGAAGCGTTCTGTATTATCATTCCTCTCATCTTTCATCACTCCACGACATACACAAACATCTTCCTCGGACCAAACAATCTTCTGGCTCTCATATGATGTTTATTTTGGCCGGTGGTGGAATATAATTAAAGGCAATTTAGTAACAATAAAGGAAGATGCAAAAAGTACATTTTTTTTTTTCCTGAAAAAAGGAAAATCTGTATTATTGTCATATTCATTATTAATCTACGTAATACATTTATAGCAGAAATTATCACTACAACGCTGACCAAACTACTCTCATAAATTATGGAGATAATACTAAAAATGCACTGGCAGAAAAGCTCTTTCTTTTTCTTGTTAAAAGAGTTAATAAAAGCTGAGAAGCATCTGAATGCCGTTGCTTGTACCATGAGTCAAATTTTACGTTATTAAAATGTCAACATTACGTATTTTGTGTAAATGTTTGTCATACCGGAGAAGGTGCAGATATGTGAATGTCATTTACCGATACATGAACTTGGCCTTGGCTGTTGTAATACATTTATCAAAGTACAAAACTTCACTTATGGTTATTAATACACAATCCTAACCCTTATTTTGTCTGCCATTTCTTAAAGAAAAAAAAAAGCGGGGGTTCAGTAAGTTATGAGATTATTCTTTTCGGTAAATGCTTTGATTGCGCTCTACAACATCAAGTAAGATTGAGCCTGTGTAGGTTTATATCCAAAGGGTGGTTGGGGTTTATTGCTCACTTAATGCCACTCAGGGATGGGTCACTCTATCTTCAATGTGAGGACCAACTTGCCTAGCCCTGGGCTCCTACGCTCCTCATGGGGCAACGTAGGACTGGATGATGGATGGATATATACAGATAGTTAGATTGATAGAAAGACATATAGACAAATTGATAGATAGATATAGACAGATAAATAGATACATACATACATATATACATAGACAGACGGACAAATAAACTGACAATCAGAGAGATATAGATAGATAAATGGATATAGAAAGATAAATAGATGTGTGTGTGTGTGTGTGTGTGTGTTTTGCACCTTTTGTGTTTACATCATCTAAGTTTACAGTTAGGTAATGACAAGCGTCTCACCATCTTACTACATCAGTGACCTATGCATGTAAGGAAGGGACCGAGTCATATGGGGGTAAGGGACCAAACTGTAGGGTACTAGTATTTTCAGACATTTCTGATTGGATTTTAGTCGACCTTGTTCGGGTCAGCCAGGGGGTTGACTTTTTTTTTTTTTTTTTAAAGATCTACAGGTCAGAGAGCAAGATTACATAACTAAGTCAACTTTAACGGTCTTGATCCGATTTAGACAAAACCTGATGAAATGGTTCAGGGTCAGCCAAGGGGTTGACCTGTTGTTTTGGGGTTAATAGGACATCGCTACATCAACTGTAGCCTTAGTAAAGGACTGAGGGTAACGCCCAAACGAAGGGAGCTAATTTTGAGAACAATTAGTCAAAGATCAGTGTCACAGAGCAAGGTCAGAGCACAATCCGTGTGTGTCTCTGTGAACAAAATAGCTTGTGATCTGATATGACCAAGACTGGTGAATGGTTAAGGGTTAGACAAGTGGTTGATCTATGACCTACAAAACTTAGAACAACAGGCCAGAGACCAAGGTCTCATGGTAAGCTCAATTTAAATAGTATTTGTTCGATTTAGACCAAATTTGATAAACAGGCTCAGGGCAAGCCAGGGATGATGGGAGTCAGCATTGAAGAGAACAGGCAAAGGTCAAGGTCACAGGGTAAGGTCAAATTTCAACGTGTCATGAAGTGCACCATTATTTACTTGACGTCTATTGGCATCCATTGTGCTTGCCTGAACCACTTTACTTGGGAAAGAAAAGGAAATTTAGTGAAAAAAATGAATGTTTCAATAACTGTTATAGTAATGTTGACCTCGTCAATACGTAAAATTTGTCTCAGTTACGATATGACTGGCTATTTGTCATGACGCAGGTGTTTGAAGGCCACACAGTCACAGCAAATATTACCTGGTGAGGCAGATGCATAAAAACAGTCCCGTTTTAAGACTGTAAGTTCCACATTGTCTTAAATATATGGATGGGATGGTGATGCGACACCCACATCGTTGGTCAGTACTACTCATTATCTTTCTGAAACACTAGATTTTAACTCACTTATTGGAGTGGGAAAGTTTTTTGGACTGTGAAAAAAATACGGTCGAACCCCTGATATAAGCCAGTAACTTCGAAGCACATTGCAGTATACTGGTATGGATATATATGTATATATTCTCTTCATAAAGAGGAAAAAAAAGACAATGGAAAACAGTATGAGAAATTCAGGTTACTCTACTATATTCGAGTTATCTACTTCTGAGCTTTAATTTTCACAATGTAAGGCTACATGCCAACTGGAGTTTCAAGAATGGTCATCTCTTGTCGGAGGTTCACAGGAGGGGGCAAGGTGTTGGAGACAACGATGCATATCTTGATTAAGAATTTGATGCCACCAATAATGGGGTCGCAACACCATAAACAGCTGCAGTCACAAGATTTCCACGCGATGATATGCATCAATACTTTTCCAAGGTGCAATAACGGGCTTCTAAAATGCACCAGCCAGTCTTCTGCTGCCATGTTAGTTGGCATATCAGCGACTGTCATTTTGTTATTACTTTCTAGATTCCGTTTTGCAGCATTTTGAAAGACGAATGCTGCAGTTATATTAAGTGCACACGAGATGTTAAGAATTTTCATTAAAAAATGCAATGCTACAAGTTGTTTGGAGGCCTGCGTGTGTAAAGACTGGTTGCTGCCGCAGTTATTCTGACAAAGAAGCAATTGTATGTCTGAAAATTAAGTTCGATTTGCAGTTATTAATTCATGTGGTCTAAAGGCAAATACTGTGCATCACTGGCATTCCTCAATGTTGAATCAGACTGGGATCAGCGAGGCAAGACGCTCCCAGACATTCACAGAAGACTGACCGGTAACGCGACCTTGTCACTCACCTTCGGTACAGTACCTTAGTTCTGCCTTACCTTGACTACAGTGACGTTGGTGCCGTCTGGCAGAACCAGGGTGGAGACTGGTCCTGGGGGACCAACAGGGCCCCTGTCGCCTTTTAATCCCACTGGTCCAATAGGTCCTACTTCGCCTGGTAGGCCACGTCCACCTCGGACGCCGGGGTCACCCTCCACAGGGGAAATTAACCTTAGCATATATTTAATATCTAAGCTGATTGGGTTAGCTGAGAATTATCTGCCATTCTGCATGTCATTTGCACTGAAGCTTGTACTGAACAAGCTTATTATTTGTAAACTGAAGCAGGGAAGAGAAAAACGCTTATCATGCAATTATTAAAAGTTACATATACTGTATTGTAAAAGCATATACTGTAATAGGATCGTCCTCGACAGCAATACTCGTGGTATATCACATGATTAATCTTGAATACTCATTATAATTGCGTTACAAGATGTTGGGCTACAAATCACCATGGAATTAAGAACATCATGTGAATCCTTATGGTTCATGATAATTAAATATTTTCAGACAGTATGTAACGTGAAGAATTAAGGTGCTGGCATTTAACATAAATAAATTCTGCAAGAGAACTATAGGGGAATAAAACTTATGTTAAATCAAAACTATATAACAGATGTGTCCTCTACAGCTGCCAAATTCATACATAGTAACCTGGGTCCGCCTATCAACGGTGTGCCTGATTATCTTGAAAGCAAAATATCAACCCCCATCATGACTTACTAGATACATCAGCAGAACTTCCTGGATAATGGGCAAGAATTTTCATGAAGCTATATCCAACAAATCACGCTCTGTTGTGACATATTTCTTGGGTTTATCTTTCTTCTTCAGGACAATTTTATTCAGCTTCAGGAAGGTCTCTAGTGGTGAACGAATTAATGGCCATACGTAACCCTTCCAGCCAAATGCCTGAA
The DNA here is from genome assembly GCA_018397915.1 of Birgus latro. NCBI lineage: Eukaryota > Metazoa > Arthropoda > Malacostraca > Decapoda > Coenobitidae > Birgus > Birgus latro. The sequence continues at coordinate 17,069 of JAGKTI010009300.1, read as the reverse complement.
AGCCTCTCCTGAGCTGTAGCAAACTGTCTGACGGTAGTAATAAATAAGAAATATCACCAAGCTGGGGTGTTAAACTTAGCACGTACATTTAGCAAGATGCTCCCCTTCTGGTATAAAGGGGGATTGCTTCCAGTAGCTTGTGCATGCATCATACAGCGGTGTGCATGCCTGTCTTGGTCGTTTTTAGTCCATTTTATATTTCCTGGCAAAAATACTCAGCCCCTATAATGACTGACAGAACTGCAGGAAAGGTAATGCCACAGATCTTTACTTTATATAGTTACATTTAGCCTTTTGTGTCACTGTCAACCCCACATAACTATTCGAAATAAATCTGTAACTCCATAATACCATACTTGATTAATGTTACTAGAAATGCTGATTATGAAATTAACATGTTTCCCTGATTCACTCAACCACTGCTCAAAGGTACATGGGGCAAGCTCCAGTTTTGCCAAGTTAAAATAAACGGACTACAGCATATGAGGAAGGCAGGGAGTCTGGTTTACCTTTGGTCCGGGTGTCCCATCTTTGCCTGGCAACCCTGGCGGCCCGATGTCTCCTCGAACACCCTTCATCCCTTGCGCTCCATCCACGCCCTTTGGTCCCATTGGTCCAGGGGGTCCAGGGGGTCCTCGCAGGCCTGACCCAGCCTCTGTAAGAAACTCCTCTTTCTTAACCTTCATACTGTGCCAACTTTTTAAAAATTTTTATAGAGACTACCATCCAATCGTTTTGTTCAACTGAGAGAAACGCTATTAGCTAGGCTTCAAAACTTCATTTTTAATAACTACCTCGAGTAATCCTTTTTCTAGGTACACCTAAGAATATATTAAACTGAATCAAACTTAAGCTCAGTTCAATTTAATTCCAAGATACACTTAGGAATGTAATTCAGGTTAACACCAGATAATTATGTTCAGCTGAGATAATCTAGCAATTACAGGTTGAAACTAACAGTTGAAACCTCCAGGCTACATTGAATGTATCCATATATTATGCGGGTGAAAGGTGTTCACTCGCTCTTTTGTAATAACGAGAGTACCAAAGCATCCTGCATGGCCAAGCTATAACTTAGGAAAGAAGAAAACAAAATATTTACAGTCACTACTGATGCTGTCCGGACTGATATGCACAATCTGTATTGGCTTTACGAGTTTGTAGGTTTATGTGACTACTTTTATTACATGAAAGAGAGAGAAATTAATCTGATTACACAATTGTACTGAAAACATTTTCTTTCCTTCTTTACCTTAGTAAAGGCAAGAAAGGCTGTGTACAATACTATTCTTGAAATCAATACAGGATATGAAGATATTAAATCATCATAGTAATGATAATGAATATTACAATTAATACTGCATGATGCAGCGTCATTATATTATCATTTGCTACTATATATATAAGGAATATTTTCACAAAAGGGTACAGAGTATTTTTCACAGAAGTATGTAGAATATTCGTCACAGTCATAGCCATATCTTGCAAACTTACCATAGCGTAGAACTGTACGGTATATGTTACACAATCAAGAAACTTTTAGTTAAAATAGTTTTATACCTAACGACTGTATAAGGAACATTAGGAGAAATAACCTTTAAGGAAGTAATATGTGACGATGGAGAGTTCTGCAACCTCCATCTCCCTCTCTCTCAGGCTAAGAAAATGATGACAACGTAATAATTTTTGTTCTGATGACTTACTTGGGTAGAACGGCTTGTACTCCACCAGGCCTGATCCCTCCAAGTTCAAGTCTTCGTCGTCGGGCACTGCAGTGGACCCAAGCAACGGAGGAGGTTAACAAATATATACTGAAGTCAAGCGTTAACCACTATACCCTCAAGAGCTGTTGTATGGGGCACTGACGACCCCTGTCAGCTGCTAACAAGCAACAAAACAATCATTCAATAACAAAACACAATTGATATGTTGATAACTGGCATCTCGTGACACCAACTCTTTGTCATGCTTTATGAATAGTGCAATTGATCTGCTACTTCTTCTAAACCTACACTATTCATTAATGCTACTGTGCATGACGTTTATGTGAGCTTGCAGTGCAACAACAGTGCAAAATATGGAAAATAAAAATAAAGTATAAGCATCTAGAGATAGGTAATACGATTAACAGTCATAAAGCCATCCAGTGCAACCCCTTCTTTTATTATACAATTGACACTCATGATTCTCTGAACAAATAACACTGAATTTAGCAACTGCTACTCTGTTTATATATACGGTATTAATAAAAACAAATATTTAAATGTTTCGACTAATCAGGACCAGAAGACATAATGCAGGTAATGTTAATGTTATCCGAATTCTTGTATGAATACTGTACACACACACACACACACAAACGGAATATCAATGTATACCATCGGACAATAATATGCAATATTCAAGGTACAAAGGCACAATCATAAATCTTCCAACCTGTTTATGTTCTCAAGAAATTGTACTAAATACTATATAGTAACGAAATGCCCCAGTTTCTCCTGAGCTTTGGCACCCCACTGTCCTGACTCTCCCTTCCATATCTGATAAGGACTACGTGTATACAATGAGACACTGAACTTCCGGATGTTTCACCCTTGTCTCTTCATTCATAAGATGATAATCTGTTCCTGATGGTGTGGGAGGAAATGATAACCAGTGACAGAAATGAAATGTCACTTGCACTGCCATCAGCAATCTAGCCTCATTTCCCTCAGCTGCCAACTGTTCAAGATGTATATTGAAAAGATTTGCTTTGGCTGTTGTTCATCTAATTACTAACACGATCATTAGGTCTACTGAAATGCACTGTATATACATCAGGTATTTATATGAACATATATACTGTATACTACATAGAGGAAATAATGCTATAAACCTGACACATCAGCATCTCCAGAAAACTTTTCTAATAATGAATCATGCCAGCCCCAAAATAACAAGGTTTCTGGAAATATTTCATTTAGATTATTAACAGAACTTAACAGTAAGGACTGCATAACTATGGCTATTATCTACAGGAGAACATTCCACACAGAAATTAACAATTCATCTGCCACTAAACATTTTGCACAGACATATCACTAACAAGACCATAACAAAGGTGAAAACACATAGACAACAAGAGAATGTTATCAGCATCATCGTAATTACATTAAAAGGAGGCACAGTGCAGGAAAAACTCACTCACCAGAAAGACCGTACTGCAAAAACGCTGGTAATCTGCAAATGTTATGCTACGAACGGAGATTCACTGTTAAAAGGCCGCCGCTAAGGAAAAGTTTGAAGTATCACGTCACCAGGAACAAAGTACTGGAAAAACACTGGTAGTCTCTGCAAACTTAATGTTACAAATGGACACTTACGGTTATTACGGTTTTCTCTAAGTACATAAAGGACTGCGACGGACTGAGCTTACATAAAGAAAGATGCATTACCTCACCAGTAACACCGTAAAGGAAAAACGCTGGTAGTGTCTGCAAACGTAGGACTACGAATGAGCACTTACGGTTAATACGATTCTCTTTAATCACCCAGGGTACTGCTAGGGTTTGAGCTTACCGTCCAGCCATGGCAGACCTCCAGGGGTATTCCAGACGTTGAAGCCACTGCCACCCTTGTTGTCCAGGCCTCCAGTCTTGTCTTCCAGTGTACTGATAAGCTGAAAAAGTAAAATAGTGAAAGGTTGAAGGTAATCCATTCATTTTCCATGATTACTTTTCGATTACCGTAAGTTTCTGTCTAGTACATGATTTTGTTTACGATAGGAAGGACAATAATGTCACGATCCACAGACATCCATTCATTATTTTTTTATGTATTGTGCGGCTTTGTCTCATCAGTTCAGACAGCTTCTCCTTCCAACACTTCCCTCGCAGATCAGTAATAACCAAGACACAGCTTGATGCCAGAAAAACTAATGGGTGAAACTGATACCGCCCTCCACCCCATACCTACTTCAGTTGTAGTTCATAATCCCCCGTAATATTATTATGATGCATGCTCTGACGTTGTCTCATAGATTCAAACCACTTTTCCTTAACCACCCATTTCCTTCGCAGAGCAAAAATAACCGAGATCCAGCCTCATGATCAGAACAATTGTGAGCTGAAACTGAAATAATGCCAGCAACACTCCTCACGCTCATAGAGATAAGAATAATATCAACTGCTTCAATTCGCGAGGTCTTATCTAAGCCATATAAAGTCGCCCGGAGGAAGCAAAAAAAAAAAAATCATAAATATGATTGTCACTTGTAGTCTGACTCTTCCTCAACAGAAACTCGGTTCCTTCAATTATTTAACACAAAGATGAATAAAGAAACTCAAATACACGAGGCTACCCTGCAATACAACGATTCCTAGTACATGGTAGCTCTACTTAGTACATGGTAGCTCTACTCTTCAAAATGAAAGTTACTTAAAGCAGTACCAAGTGGGACACGTCTTATACTCAGTATCATAATTCCGTGTCCATCGGTCTCCACGGGGCTGGTATCTGCAGACGATTCATTAAGTTCATTAAGTCTTTCTTAATTAAACTGATGATCATGTCTAGTCAGATTTGAGGGTCAATTTGACCAAGAACCAAGGAGACTCAGTCCTACCACATAACTGAAGCTCACTGAGTTTCCTGCATCCAAGACTACTTAGTAGTGGAGGTGTGGGAGTAACCTAGTTCCGTCAGGTGAAAACAAATCTACTATAGACAGCCTCATAAGTCAACGAGAATACAGCCAAGAATCTCACCTCGTCCAAGATACTCCTTCGATCTTGTTCGGTGAGGCCGCCTGGGTTACCTGGCGGCCCCGGTTCGCCCACGCCCGGTTCTCCACGGTCACCTGCAAGCCACATCACCAGCATTTAACCCTATAAGACTATAGTACTTTTACCCCAGCCTGGCCTAAATTTTCTCGTCTTTTTGTGGCTTTTTTAACAGAACTTAGTATCGGAAAAAGACATTGTTATGGCCCTACATCCTTTCCATAACACTTCTTTGTGACTAGCATCATAATCTAGTATTAATCTCTTGTTACAGCTCAGCATTCAAGATGGAGAGATGGCAATACTAGGCCTGGTTGAAGTGAAACGAGTATAGATGAGGAAGTAAAGGAGCGTTGTGGTACTTATGTGGATGAGATGGTGTTGCCATGTGGAGAGGATGGAGAATGAGAGACTGACTAGAAGAGTGTATGTGAGAGAGGTGAAGGAGAGGGGGAGGGGTAGGCCAAGGATGAGATGGTGGGATGGAGTGGAGAGACACATGAGAGAGGGGTGTATTGGAGGAACCAGTCGAACTTTGGCTAGGCGATAATATAACAAGCGCTTTCATTGACAACTTGACCAAAGTCGCACCAGGAAATCATCAAAGAGGAGTTAAAGAAATGGGCGTGGTGACGTAGGAATGGGAGCAATGGACTGAAAACCTGGTGAGCGATTTGGGCTGGGACAAGAAAATATACCATTTGAAAATAGGTCATGTAAGATTAGTGGCTTGACTGCGGTGACGCTATTTTTCACAATATCCTGCAAAAACGAAGGTGTCAGGAGGGTATACAACTGGGCGTTACGGAAAAAGAAATGGATGGAATGAGCTGGAATCATGATGGGCTGTGGCTAACGGCCACGAGATTATACACTATAAATATGGGTTTAATACGATTAGCCAAACTACATTGAAGCATGTTAAATTATGGGTTATTAAAAGAATGTATATGCTACCTCTCCTATATTCAGTGTAATCAAATCACCAGGTTTACAGAGGAACCAAATTTTATGCTGTTGACTGTACGTCACAAGTCACTATAGTTTGAAATGGCTGTGACCCCTTGCATATTTAAATGTCTGATATTACACGGATGCTGAAAACAGACCTCCAAGTCACCTTCCGTCAAGTGGCATAAAAAATACCTTTCACTATAAACACAAACACGCACAAAAAAGTACAAATGAGGGATCCAAGAAATGAGCAATATATTTGTTATCAGACTTCTGTTTCAGGACAACTTCTTGTGTTAAATTCAAAAAATCATGGTGGCAAAATTATCCATCATCTCTAAAAGCAGCATGTTTAAAAAAAATAGTGCATGAAAATAATGTAACTACAAAGGATTGTGTATTTGCGCTGGTCTGGTCACTTGGTAAAATGTGCTAGGAACCTTAGACTATGTTTGTTACTTGTTTAACATTTAATATAATTCCTTGCCGCATCTTACCTTTCTCCCCTTTCGTCCCAGGGGAGCCAGGGACACCATCAAAGCCTGGAGGTCCCGGAGCGCCGTTCATGCCGGGAATGCCAGGCTCACCCTTAGCACCTGGCAGGCCTGACTCACCTGCCAGGCCCTGTAGAAAAAATAAAATAAACGGAAAAATCACCTCAGGAATTCACACACACACACACACACACACACACACACATACACATCAGTCACTCTATTAAACAGACTACTCTGCATCCGAAGAAAGTATTTGATGTGCATATTACAAAAAAGTAATATATATGATCTGCATAATAATAAAAAACAAATATAACAGTCTAGAAGTAAGAAATCTGACCCGCTCTCCTTTGATGCCTTTCCTGCCGATCTCACCCCGTTCTCCCTTCGGCCCTGGATACCCCCTTGCGCCTCGAGGTCCAGAGGTTCCTTGGTCTCCCTTCTGTCCAGGAGTTCCCGGCGTTCCTGGGCGAGCGGGAGCAACACCCAGCCCACCGTCCACCTGATGACAGAAAGCACGTAAAAAAACGGTATAAAAATCACAGTGGTACCGCTCGATTTCTTGTCAGAAACGTAAGACACTGTCTCTAATTAGAAGTGAATTGTTCTACATTAAGTGGAAAAGATGCTGACTTGACAATTCTCACAGGCACATCATCACACGCCACTGCACGTCTGTCTATTCATCAGTCTATCTGTTTAGATGTCTGTCTATCTGTCTGCCTGCCTATCTATAACCAGACGCCTCAATCCCGGAAAGGGTGGCCACAAACTAATCGCCTCTGTGTCACCTTGTCCTCCATCACCCTGCTGTCTTCTCTCCAACTCACACCATCCTCCCTCATATATCTCTCCACCCATCCCTCCATCTCATCTCCGGTCTCCCTTCCATCTCACTCACATACACTCTCCGAGTCAGTCTCTCATTCTCTCTTCATTCCACATGCCGAAAACATCTGAAGGTGCTGCTTACAATTTCTAATAAATCCTCAGCAAAACCACAACTCTCCTTTATTTTCAGTTTTGTCTGTCTGTCTCCACGTAATTCAAGATGTTCCTCTCAAATAACTCACTGCTATTGCTCTAAGTATTGACTTTTTTCTTTCCAACAGCACGCCCTCTACCAAATCAAAGTTAAGTTTTATCATTTTATTCTGAATATCATATACAACAGTAAATCCTCATTATAGGACACATTTCTTGTTATTTATCCGATGATGTATTGAGTTCTAAATGCTACCTGTTGACGATTTTATTCAGCCTTTTGGAGTCACCCTGTCGTGAAGGGGTAAATGAAGGCTATATCTGTCCAATTCTGCTCAAAAAAGCCTCTCCAAAGCTGAATAAAATAGTCTGGACGTAGCAAAAACATCATGAAAATTCGTCCTCGGGCTGGAGGAGTTAGATATATCTCTATGATCAATTTCTTCTAATAATACGACATACTTATGCCAAATTGTAATACGGAGTGAATAAGAAATATATGATAATGTAGCATCTTCCCATTACCCTCGTCAGTGTTGAGTTTTACCTTGAACATGGTGCGAGGTTTCCACAATGGCTGCGTGATGGGGAGAGCAGAACAGGTAAAGCTTGCTGACACAGAATAACCTTCATCCGTACATATCATGTATATACGCAGAATTACATGTTAGCAGTAAAAACAGAACAATGGATTAAAAATACGAATGCAGGAAAGCAGAGTTTTAAAATCCTATATATAGTCTGTCCAGCTGATCCATTTATGACAGTGTCGATACATTAGTTTTTAAAGTTTAACATGTTATTTCACAGCTTTACAACAGTGACTAGTAACACATTAGTTGCAGATTTTTGAATAATAAAGTCCTCCATTATATGCACACCAAAGGTATACACCATTACCGAGAAAAGTCAAGGAACACCAGAGAATAATAAGACTGATAAATTCAGGGACAAACGTTCACTTTCTCTCACCTCTACTCACTTTTCTCTGCTGGCTAATATTAGTAAGCTGAGAAAGGCCTGGAGCGTTTCTGTGCTCACAGATGATGATCTTTGACATAATGTATCAGGGCACAAAGTGACGGACATGCCCTATGCATGAAGTAGACGCAGCGTAATAGTAGGCGAACGTTTGTCCTTGACAGTAAAATTGTGCAGCCAGAGAAGTCAGTGGATGGAAAAGGAAGGGTTGGTGAGAGGGCCGAGAACACAAGGCAGGTGAGAGAATGGAGAAAGCAGGGCAGGTGTGTGAGTAGAGGAACGACGGCAGGTGAGGGGGTGGGGAAGAAAAGGCAGGTGCGACTTACATCAACCCCAGCGTTGCCCCAGCCTGGTGGGCCTGGTGGTCCCTGAGGCCCTCTTTCACCAGGCAGTCCCGGCTGCCCGTCTTCACCTGACTCACCCTTAGGACCTTGTACACCCTCAGGACCTGTGCGTGCGGAGGGAACAAACAGAGTATTTATGTTATATTTAGTTATGCCAAACAGTTAACATTTCAGTGTTACTTCTCACTCAGTAATTAGAAAGGGATTTGCATTTGTAGTTATTTACTTAGAACTGAACATTTCACCATGACACCCATGACGCTGGCTCAAATGAATACGTCAAACTACCAGGGTTACAGTGTTCGTATATTTAGAGTTTATATAGGCTAAGCCCTTACTCTAATTTATCATTGGTGCTTTGTCAGTAACGCATTCTCTTATTTATTCTACTCGTTCTTTAGCATGCCTAAAAATATTCTGGAGGTACTTTTCTTGTGAATTAAGGAGCGATAAGACACGGAAACCTGTGACATCCCACCAGATTACAGAAACAGCAACAAGGGGAAGGATCAATTCTATCGTTATTTCAGTGGTCACTGCTCCTCTAAACTGTCTGCATGCATCCCTCCACCACCCGTCTAGCAGCACACGTTAATCCTTTTTCTGTGCGACTCTCTAATTGAAGACTTATCCGTTACTCCCAGTCCTTCATGTATGCAACATGTCAACTCAGGAACTGTCTTCCTCTGTCTGTACTTGCTGCCGCCTATGACCTCCAGTCTTTAAAATACACCGTGTTCAGGTATCTCAACATGAACGGATCTTGAATTTGACTCTAATTTCTTTTTTTTCTTTTCTTTTCTTCGAGCGAACGACTTGCTGGCTTTTAGCCTTTGGTTCTTTCTTCCTTGTATGAAAAAATAATGAAAGTATAAAGTCAGGTCCTCGAATCCGGTGACGTACGAGTATTTCAAAGTTTATTCTAGTTATCTCCGGATGATGCTATTTGACTTCCGTGAGGCCTCTTGTAACGATGGGGGTTAATGAACGCCATGTTTATCCCCGACAGATCAGAAATGTATTCCCTAAAATAAACAGTCTTAGCAGTCGCAAGAATAAAATGCAAAAGTACTGTACGCCATCGAATTAAAGGAGCTAAATTTTGGTGACGGTCCGCCATAATCAATTAGTAACTTTCACTCAGCACAGATAGGACTATGCACTGTCTCTTCTGCCACCAAGTTAGATCATTTCTGCTATTTTTTTAATTTAAAGATACACTGAGGATGATATAATGGTAATTTATAATAACGACTAGTTTGGTTCCAATTAGTTTACTACATACCCAGTTATTTTACTCTTTCGTAACGATAATTCCCTACGAATCGAACTACTGCGTACCATAACAGTATCTCACGACAGAACGCTATGGGGCCAGTCTTTCAGTAGGTCATTTCTTTAACCATACATGTGTAAGATTTAAGGCCAGATCTGAACAAATGGAGATGTTTTTGGCAGATTTCGTGAAGATATAGTCCCTGCGTCTGACTCACTTTGACTCACCTGGACTACCTTCATCTCCGCGATCTCCTTTACTGCCTCTTAACCCCTGAGGGCCCCGCTCTCCGGGAGGTCCTGGTCTCCCTGGAGTTCCGGGGGTGCCGGGCACACCATCTCGACCGGGGGGACCCTCAGGTCCTGGCAGACCCTTGGGAAGCAACGCCACCACAGATGACACCAGGGAGGTCACGTTGCAGGAACACTCGCCCATTGGACCAGGTGGGCCTCGCTCTCCCTCATGCGTGTCTATTGCCTGCAATGTGAAGGTGTTGTCAGCAGTATCTGGGGACATAATTTTTGGACAAGTAACCGCTAAGGTTACCAGATCACGGATAAGCAGGCTGATTTTCTGTTTTTTGAATGTTTAATAATTCATTTAGATATCAATAAGCATGAGAATATATATTAAATTTCAACTAGATTCGTTGTTCTTGTTTAACTAGTGTATTTATCTTTTTTCATTGTAAAGAAAATCTCTGATGGTCACAAACTTACAGTATTTTGAAACGTCATTTTTGCTACAATCTTAGCAGAATAAAACTGTCTCAGATAAACCACAGTAAGTATAAGAGAATAGTGGAAGAAAGATTGGGAAGGTATGAGTTAGAGCAGACGGAAGGGGTGGAAGATGTATGTAAGATTTTCACGGAAGAGATAGGCGCAGCATGTAAGGTGGTTTGTGGAGTGAGGAGGAGATCCAGGGGTGTGCAAGGGACAGCATGGTGGAATGATGAGGTGAAACGAGATGTGGAACAAAAGAAGAAGGCACATAGGGAATGGCTAGCGAGCAGAGGTAGGGGAGAAGATGAGAGAGAGAAGAGAAAGGTATATGTGAGGTGGAGAAGAGAGGTGAAGAGATTGGTGAAGGAGAGTAAGAAGAAAGTGGATGAGCAGTTTGGGAGGAATCTGAGTGTAAAATGGAGGCAGAGTAAGAAATTGTTTTGGATGGAGGTAAAGAAAGTAAGACAGTGTGAAAGGGGAAATAGTCGGGGAGTGAAAGATGGGAATAATAGACTGCTGGTGGAGAAGACAGAGAAATTTGAGGAGATGGAAGGAGCAATCTGAGGATTTGTTGACTGTACAGAGTGAGAGCAGAGCAAGTATAAGTGGTTGGGGAATGGCTGGAAGAAGAAAAGGTGAGAGGAGAGAGGAAGAGATCAGTATTGTGGAAGTAGTGGAAGCACTGAAGATCAAGATGGGAAAGGCCCCAGGAATTGATGGAGTGTGTGGTGAAATGCTGAAGTATGGGGGTGAGATTGCTGTGGAATGGATATGGAAGTTGTGTAGATTGGCTTGGGAAGAGGGAAGGGTTCCAGAGGACTAGAAATCAGGTATACCTGTTCCTTTATATAAAGGAAAAGGGGAGAGAGAAGTATGTGGTAACCGTAGTGGTATTTGCCTTCTTAGTGTGACTAGAAAGATAATTATATGGTAGCATTCTTATTGATAGGGTTAGGCATATAACAGAGGAGTTGGTTGGAGAAGAACAAGGGGGATTTAGGAAGGGAAAAGGGTGTATAGATCAGATATTTTTTCTGAGATGTTTAGTGGAGAAGTATCTAGAGAAGGGAAAGAAAGTGTATGCTGCCTTCATGGACTTGGATAAAGCTTATGACAGAATAGATAGGCAAGGTATGTGGAAGACATTAAGAATATATGGAGTGGAGGGGAAATTGTTGAGTGCTGTGAAGAGCACGTATGAAGGAGCTAGGGCTACTATGCGAGTGGATGGTGAGCTACGTGAGTTCTTTGATCTGAAAGTGGGACTGAAACAGGGTTGTGTGATGTTTCCATGGCTGTTTAATATATACATGGATGGGGTTGTAAAGGAAGTGCAAGGTAGGGCAGTGGATGTGGGGGTGGCTCTACTGAATGAGGGCGAGATGTGGAAGATTCCGGAGTTGTTGTTTGCTGATGATACAGTATTGTTGAGTGAAGATGAAGGGGAGTTGCAAGGTTTGGTGAATGAATTTGGGACAGTGTGTAAGAAGAGGAATCTGAAAGTCAATGTGAACAAGAGTAAAGTTATGGTGTTTGAGAGGAATGAAGTCACAGAATGCACAGTGAGGTTGGATGGTGAGTGCATTCAAGTACTTGGGCAGTGTGATGAGTAAGGATGGAAGGTCTGGGGATGAAATACTTTAAGGGGTACAGCAGGGAAGAAAGGCTCTTGGTTCATTGAAAGCGGTGATGAGAAATAGGGAGGTGAGTATGGAAGTCAAAAAGTCACTGCATGATGGTATCGTGATCCCTACCCTGACGTATGGAAGCGAGGCATGGACATTGCTAGAGGGTAACAAGTCAAGAGTGAGAGCAGTGGAAATGAGTTACTTGAGAGGTGCATGTGGAGTGACATGGAGGGACAGGTTGACGAATGAAGAAGTGAAGGAACGTTGTTGGGTGGGTGTGGATGTAGTTGAGAAGATTAGGAGAAATACACTGAGGTGGTTTGGACATGTGGAGAGAATGGAGAATGAAAGACTGACTAAGAGGGTGTATGCAGGTGGGGTGGAGGGAGGGAGAGGGAGGGGAAGACCGAGAATGAGGTGGAGGGATGGAGTTGAGAGGTATATGAGGGAGGGGGGAGTGAGCTGGGGGGAGGGTAGGCAAATGGTGGGTGACAGGGCGACTTGGAGGCGTTTTGTCTGCGGCCACCCTTTGCGGGATTAGGGCGTCGGGCTATGATAGATAGATAGATAGAAAAAATTAAACCTATATTACATTTGAAGCACCAACTCTAACCTTATGCCAAAACTAACTTTCGGGTAATCAGAAAGCTTACAATCCTGTAAAGCCAAATAAGAGTAATGCTGCACAAGCGTAACACTAAAACAATGTAAGATAAAACACTTGCCGTCATCTCTTCCCCATCTCCAGAGCCAAGATCCGACACGCCCACAACGTAACTCTTGCCGGGTGGCCCAGGAGGCCCCGGAGGGCCTGGTGGTCCAGCTTTTGACTCTCCTGGGGGGCCCTGTAAGATCAAATCTATATGAGTAAAGACAGTTTATCCTAAATTGACAGCAATTTCTGTGCGACACAGTAAGAGTACTCATAAATGAAATATTTGCTATTTTAGTGCAGTTTATGAGGCACTTGTTACTAACTGAGGCATCATAAAAACCTGTCATTCTTATCCTGTTGTCACCTGACTTGATTTTATATATAGGTGATTATCCTGATATAATGAGAAGATATTAGGAAAGTAGTCTGAACTCATAACTGCAATAGGAATACTCATTTAAGGCAGATGATCTGCCTTGTGATCTACACCCTTTTTCTTTTCGGTGGATGAAGCCGTATGTTAAAAATAATATGTGTTAGTTGAAATTAAGGCAATTTCCTCCTAACTATCTATATACCTAGGCTGCTTCCCCCAAGGAAAGGGAGGTAGCCGAGGCAGGACGACACACTCCCAATCTATTCATCCATTCAGACACATTCATTAACATCTTAGCCCCAAAGGGGAGAAGGTACAGATCCTCACCGCACCACACCGTACGAGGGTCAACTGCTGCAGTGCAGTCAGTGATATCCGCAGCAGGGCCCGACAGCAGAGCTGGTTTACCCCTGCCACATTATAATGGACTCATCCCCTTACCCGCACCTGGCCTGATCAGCTGATCAGACAAAATGCGGGAGAATATCCCCTCAGGGCTGCGTCATCATTTATTCATTCACAATTTCCCTCCATTCATTTCTATCACGCACAGCCACTCTTCCTTACTGATGTTTATTACTTAATCAGAGCATATATTATCTAAAAAAAATCCTCCCACTAAAATGCATTAACTGTGTTTTAAGAAATTAAATAAACAAGTTAGTATGGGCACCAGGTGTAAGAAAATACGAGTGATATTCCTTGGGACTTTATTAAGTTACTGGTTCCTTGAAGGAGTTCTCTGTCATTCGCAAGGAGTCGCGCTCTCTTTAGCATAGAAAACTTCGTAACATTTCTTCTTTAGTTTTTATATTTTCTATATTTTACCTTAATACTCGCTTGTACTTTTATTTTTTTGTTAACAGACCTACTACTAACATGCAAGCGGATATTAAGGTGTAAGGGCTAATAATAAAGAGAGGATACAGACTCTCCTATGCCAACGTGAATGTGGCTCAGAGTTAGGAGTATGCTGTTAGTGTGTCTGTATTTGAGTATGTTCTTTATCTGAGTATGCTGTTGGTGTGTCTGTTATTAAGTAAGCAGTTGGTGTGTCTGTTATTAAGTAAGCTGTTGGTGTGTCTGTTATTAAGTATGCTGTCGGTTATTAAGTAAGCTGTCGGCGTATCTATATTTGAGTATACTGTTAGTGTATCCGTATCTGAGTATAATTCCTTTAGTAACGTCGATACTCACCCTGGGTCCTGGCTCGCCCCTCTCGCCCTTCATGCCTTGTAGCGGGTAACCTGCGGAAGGGACACCACCATTACATTACTGCCGCTGTGCATTATTACTTAAATGAGGTACAAATAATTCAAAGTAATTTTTACACTCTCGGGCTCCAAGTGAAATCAAAGTAATGTAGATTAGCCGTGATAAGTAGAAAAATAAAAATCTACCAGGTACAGTTGCCATGATCTGGAATTTTTTGTATCGGGCACAATGAAAAATTTGTATACACAGCTTCTAACAAACAGGACTGAAGACATGAATGCACTGTTAGTTTTTCTTTTCATTGATTTTGAGTTTCATTGCTATGCAGTGACATTTGCCTTACTTCGTTCTTGCCACCACCAAACTATTCATTCACTTTTCGGGAGGCCCCTTGTAGTGAAGTGATTAAAAAGAATAGGAATTACCCCCGTCACCACAAGCCGTCCCACAAGCAGAGTAAAACTGCCTAGAAAGATTAATAAAAAGAGGTCATCCTGAAAAATTAAACGGCAATACTCACCTTTACGTTTTTTCCCTGGATGCATGATGGCGTGGGGAAGAAGTAAATTAGAATTTTAATTACTGATTTAAAAATGTTCCATATTTCCCAGATAGGTTATGTTGAATATGTTGAAGAAACTAACTGAAAGTCATCGTTTACCAAGCATACATATGCCTATTTACCGTATTTAGCTATTTATGAATTTATTAATATATACTTGTCTGTCCATCTATCTACCTGTGTACCTCACCTGCCCAGTTCGCACACCTATCCCACTTTCACACACCTACCCGACACACTTCTCCACTTCACACACCTGTCCTTACCTTACACACTTGCCCAAATCTCACACACACTTGCTCTACTCTCATACGTCTGTCCTAATTTCACACTCCTGCTCTAATCTCATGCCTGTCCTACTTTCACACACCTGCCCTAATCTAACACATCTACCCTAATCTCACATTCCAGGCCTAAGCTGACATACCTGCTGCTGCCCTCTCACACATCTGTCCCACTTTCATACACCGTTCCTATTCTCACTCTCTTGTCCTAATCTCACACTCATCTCCCCTAATTCCAAACACCTACCTATTCTCACACACCTGTCCAAATAGCCTACATCTGCCCTAATCACTCGCACCTGCCCAAATTTCGCACAACTCCCCTAATCTCACCCCCATGCCCTAATCTCACACACCTGCCCTTTTCTTGTAAGCCTGCCTAGCCTTCATATACCTTTCTAACTTTCACAAATGCCCTAATACCACTCATCTGTCTTAATATAATAAAATCTGCCCTAGTCTCACACACCTACCATAATCTCATGGAGGTGCGTTACTCTCCGTCACCTAATTCTCCAAGCACTATGTTGTCAGCTTTATTTACCAGTGTCGCGCGTCTCCTTCCGTCTCGTACTTGCCCTTGCTGTCTTCTATTTTCCTTCAATGTCTCCTCCTTTCACTTCTCGTTCCCTACTTGCCCTTACTATAATCAGCTTGCCCTTACTGCTTTCTACTTGCACTTCCGGTCTCCTACTTTCCCTCACTGTTTCATACTTTCCCTTACTGTCTCCTCCTTACCTGTTGTGGGCATGAGGGGCGGCATGGGCGGAGGGGGCGGGGGTGGTAGCATGTCCTCGTCTCCAGAGCCCTCGAAAGCCGGTAGCGGAGACTCGAGGTCCTCCTCCATGTCGCCCTGGAGGGAGAAACAAACGTCGGGAACTCGTGAGAAAATAGCAACTGAAGAAATAGCCAGTCGTATGGATAGGGCAGACACTCTATCTTCTCAGGCCTAACAATCCTCTATTCATATCATCGCCTGGGTGTTAATATACACCGTCCAAAATGAGCATAATCTTAGACTTTCTCCTTCAGGGTTAATGTGATGGCACAGAGGAATAATTCTTGTTTTCTGTTCCCTTGATCTGATCACGCGGACGGTTAAGTTCACAGATATTCTTTCTGTTCTATATTTGGCTCCAGCATGTATCGAGGACTGTGCCCTGCGTTAGGTTTCTGAATGCATCAGCCCAATCCAGCAAGTTAAATGGATAAAAACTGCCATACAAAGTGATGTTAAAAGCATTATTCCTGACGTGATCAAACCACAGATTTTTTAAGTTAAAACTAAGACTGACACTCTGTTCAGTGTAGCCTACTAAATACGAGTAAATACTTAACAATATTAAAAAGCAATAACCAACTGTAGAGCAGAGATGGGTCTAATTAGTTAGGCTGCTAGAGGGTCGGAGTGACTGTGAAGACTATGTCGGTGGTGTTGGAAGTGTGTTCTGGTGGAAGGCAATTAGCGAGGGGTGTTGTTGGCCTCTTAGTTTGATAAAGGAACGCCATTGCCCTCTCCTGTGTTGATATACGTTGTTCAAAGGAGGTGGTATCTTTCATAAGTACACGATCAGAATATTTGGTGCACAGTCATCTCGAAATGATCTGATTCCACAGAAGATGGAAACTGCAAATACTCGCTGGATCTATAATTTATTAACAGCCCTGTTCGCACGGGATGCACTGTGGCGGTTGGTAGCAACAATTTTCTTGCTTTTAACGCACATACAGATGTGACCATAGTTGTAAATAATATAATACGAGTAGCTCTATGTATCGGCAACCAAGTTTACATGCTAAACTATTCAGTCAAAATGTGACACAGATA